>PGFW01020269.1:1660-14171 GCA_003123925.1 Haematobia irritans
CTTTCTCATAAAATATATATATATCCTGGGTCGTGGTGAAATCCTGTCACGGCTAGCTTTTACCTATGATGCTTCTGTACACGAAAAATGCGCTATTTCTTCAGATGTACGGGTATGCGACAATTAATTAAAAATATCATCTTGAGCAAAAAAAATTTACTGCATAGAATCCTTAATTTTATTTTTATCCAAAATAAAACTCACTTCAACACAATCCCAAAAATGTATTTAATTTTCAACTACCACCACCATTTCTATACATTCTCACGTACCCCTAAAAGTATGCTTTGGTCTTAAGCTTTGGCATTTTGTATGCCAATGTCTTATCGACGAACAACATACCAAAAAAACAAGAAGAACTCCAAGATCTAAGGGAAGATTTGAAGACAAGTTTCTATTTCACATTGAATTGCATTTAAATAAACAAATTTCGTAAAAGAACAACTCCCTGGCATAGAGGTACTTTCAGTCTTAGCATTGCTTAGCTCAACGAAAAAATAATCTTCAAAAATAAGCAATCGCACGTGTGTTGCTTTAAAATGTGAACATTTCTATGTCGTTTTTGTAAATTCGTTTCAGGTAATCACATTAGGGAGTAAATTCCATGCTCTTTGATTTTTTTTTTTTGAGTTAACTCTAAGGTTGATTCGTTTTGGTATGGAACAAACAGCAAAGGGAATTAAATCCCATTATGTCTGGAAGTAAAAATCTTTTAATGGAAATTGCTTAATGGGCGTTTTTTTTTGTTGATGGGATTGGAAGTATTTACACAACCGATAGCTAAATTTTCCCTGCTATAACGCATATTAGAAGTATAATTTGTTTTCCATGAAATAAATTTTATCAATGCAAATTTTCTTGTCTCATTTATTATTATTTTAGAAAGAGACAAGTAATTGACGATAATTGTTTAAATACTTTTGCAGGTGATGGATGGCATATATTTTAAAAGCAAAAAGGAATGTTGGCCTAAAAACAACCCCATTGAATAATATACCACGACATTGAGGTGGATGGCTCTATAAGAGTATATAGGTTCTACAAACTCGGTCTGAAAATGCCTACTTTGAATCAATCAAATTTCTCTCGATTCGAATTTATTTCTTCTTCCAATCGATTTAGTCTTTATAGGTTTTATAAAAACAATCAAATTAAATAAAAAATGGCCATTTAAGGTCAAAATTATAGAGAAAACTTCTGAATGGTGTGATCAGTTAGGTGGCTGTAATCAGAGAATGCAAAAAAACATAAAAAATTTTATAACATACATAAATTGTTAAAATAAATACTTCTCAACGTTACCATATAAATATTTGCTCCCGCTTATAATTTGTAGGTGGGAAGCCGGTATTGGCAAAATGGGCCATAATCGGACAGCACTTTCACGTATAGCCCGTCCCATAAATAAAACGGACCTGCTAAGATTTGGTAGCGTGGTGTTAGTATATTTTGGTTCTAAAATAGCCCATGCATAAAATTTGGTTCCAGTATCGGTTCCTGTAATTATATATAGCCACCATATAAACGCGATCCGCAGATATTGGACGCTCGCGGACTCTTAGAAGAGCAAAATTCATACCGTATCCGGTTGTAACTTAGATACGTGGTGTATTAGTATATGGTGTCTAAACTACCGTGCAAAAATTTGGTCGCAAATGAATCGGTCCATAATTATATATAGCCCCCATAATAAACCGATCCCCGATTTTGTTCCGCGTGCAGAGCTTTAATAGAAGCAAGATTTGTCATGACCGATCCGCTGAAATTTGGTACATGAGTTAGTAATATGGTCTCTATACAATCATGCAAAATTTGATCACATCGGATTAATAATATATATAGCCCCATATTAAGACGGCGATCTCCTATATTTGACTCCTCCGAAGCCTCGTGGAGAGCAAACTTGCAAGCCGATTCGGTTGAAATTTGGTAGCGTTTTGTGTTTTAATATTACCTCAAACATCTCATGCATAAATATGGTCGAATATCGGTTTTCCATAAATAAATATATAGCCCCATATAAACCAATCCGCAGATTTGGCCTCCGGAGGCCCGGCTTGGAAAAGAGCAAAAAATTCTCCGATTAGGTCAAAATTTTGGTACGTGAATTGGTATGTATATGGTATCCAACAACCAAGCAGGAAATTGGTTCATAAATATAAGTCATTAATTATATATAGCCCCATATAACCGATCCCCAGATTTTGAACCTCTCTGTGGCAATTTTGGAGAATGCAAAATTCATACCGAATCTGGTTGAAATTTGGTACGTGGTGGTAGTAATGATATTTAACAACGCATGCCAAAGAGTGGTCCATATCAGTCCATAATGCATATTATAGTCCGCACATAAACGATCCGAAAATTGGTTTTGAGTTTCTTGTTAGAGCTAAATTCATTCCGAGTCAGTGAAATTTGTACATTGTGCTAGTAATATGACCGTTTAACAACCATGCCTAACTAGGTCAATTAGCGGTGTATAGTTTATACATAGGCCCTCAGATAAATCTGATTCCCAATGCAACACAAAAATTTGGTGCCATGACAAGTTCAATAATTGTATATCAGGCCCCCATTTAAATTGCGACCCAATATTTCAATTCTGGCTCTCTTACGTAAATACTCTTTATTTTGTCTAATATATACCACGTAATGGACTAACTGCACAATTTAAAAAACGATGTTAATAAGTTTTTAAGTATTACCACAACACATGAAAATAATATGCAACCAAATATTTCCAATAAAATAAGTTAATTGACAAGTTGAATAATTTTTTCAATAATAAATTAATTGTACAAACTATACTTGTTTAATAGGTTGAAACATTAAGTATTAAGGCATATGAATTGAAAATTTTAAAAATTTTTAATTAAAGAAAGTTAATTGATACAATTAACTTTTAATAAATTCGTAAGACTAAAGTTAAATAAAGTGATGAACATTTTTTTAATATTTTAATTAATTTTTTTTCAAAAAACAATGCAATTGATTAATTCCAAAAATAAAAATTCTAAGCCAATTCCAAAGATTTGTAATTGAAAATAGTTACATTTTTGTAATTTAATGAAATTAATTGAAGTTTTGCAATCAACATCAATTAAATTTTAATTGTATTATTGAAATTTGGTAATCTGAAATCAAGATAATTTTTTAATTCAAGTAATTTTTTCTATGCCCAATTAAACTGTGATTGATAATCTTATCTATTTTTTCGTGAATTGAAGAACAATTTCTAAATAAAAAATTAGAATTGATGATTCATTAATTTCGTGATTGAATTCATGAAAAAAAATATTTTTTGTGTGAACCCATGTAATTCGATTTTGATGAACAGTCTTTCGTAGAAGTTTCTACCGTCAATCCATGGTGGAGGTACATTAAGTATTCGGTCTGGCCGAACTTTACGGCCGTAGTTTAGGAGAGGTGGGCATCCCGATGGTATCAGTGCTTCACTTAAGACGTATTCAGATCCAATTGTGAATATCCAACAATTGGTGTAACTTCATCTCTATTTCATGAGGGTTCAATGTCCTCACATAAATTTGTAACTATTTTGCCTCAAAGATAATTTTAACTTGACAGTTCCATTCGAAGGCAGTTCATATGATAAATAGTGGGATTTTAAGTTTATGATAAGTTTGTTTTAAATAATGAGTAGGTTAGCGTTTTAAATTAATAAATAATTTTCTTATAGCAGTTAACCCTTAAATGAGCACATTGTATCTTTTAATTTGGTTAGCAATTCAGAAAAAAAATTTCCTTACTGATCTTAAAATTTTGTACCGAAAATCTATTGAATTAAGCTCTTGTGCATTTCCAACAAACATGCATCAGCGCTATTTGGTAAAAATATGTTTCTCGGAAAATTTGGCAGTACTTTCCTTGGGTAATCTTCAGTCAAATATCAAAAATCAAGTTTTGACGAAACATTTAAAAAAAAAAAACTACATAATGTGAAGTTTAAATAATATCTTACCAAGATATTGAAACTAATATTTGGTAAGAAAAACTGTATGTAGTATAAAATATGCTCTAATTCTCCTACTTTAAGTAAAATTTGTTCGATGTTTGTAAATAGAAAAGTTTATTGTTGCGCCCTGATTTTTTACTTTCTTTTTAATTAAAATGTGCTTTTGTTTGTATTTACTTGTCGAAATAAATATTTTTGATATAATCTATATGTTTCTATAAGGGTGGTTAAATTGTAAGGGCCGTGTTGATGTGAAGTCCACACCTAAACGCCAAATTTTAATTTTGCCGAATAATTTATTTGATCATTTGCTGCTATTCAGACTTTATTCCAATTTGAAGCCATTAGAGAGAATACACAATACCATGACAACGGTGATTAAATTGGTTCCAAAGAAATGGCTACAATGATGTATGCAAATTTTCGAAAGAAAAATCATCTTCAGTGATGAGACACAATTTTCAGCCTGGCTCCGTTGGAATTTTCGTCAAGTAATACAGAATCTGCCTGCGATTTGGGCGAATGAGAATTCCAATGAGTGATTTGTCACGAAAAAACATATTGCAGGCGGCCACTAAGAGTGACTGTTTAGGTGCGGTTTATGGCTGGCGGCATCATCGGGTCGTAATATTTTCCAATTGAGGCCGGTGTCAGGCAGTTACTGTTAAATGAGTGTTCGCTATCGTTGAGATGATTAATCGAACTTTATGGCCCGAATTGGGAAAGATAATGGATGTTTGGGACTGAATAAGTGGTTTCAGCAGGACCGGTGCCACTGGCCAGCACAAGTCTGAAACGAAACAATGGCTCTTTTAACAACAATTCAATGGCCGTGGTTATCTCACGGTAATTGGCGTATTGTCAAATTGGCCGCCAAAGATGCAAATGTGATTTGACACCGTTGGACTTTTTCTTTGGCGGTTAATTTGAAAGCAAAAAGGTGTACGTCAATAAGCCAGCATACATTCATAGAGCTAAATTGATGGATTAATTCGCACATGTAACGGCATAGAACCCTCCATTATGCTCAGTGTCATTCGAAATTTGGATCGCATCGGATGTAAAGGATTGACCATCGATGAAAGGATTGAAGGTGTGCCACCGAGGTGCTGGCGCCCATTTGGCCGATATTTTGTTGCCATAACTATATATTGAGTAATTATCCAATATATCATTGAATAAAATAAAAATTTAACAATTATATTTCAATAAATTAGTTTTGTGATTTTAATATTCAAAATCAACCAATCGCCCTTTGAAATTTTATACCTACCTTATTATAATGTAGACTTCCATAATCATAATTCATGATTACTTCAATAATTTGTATTTCAGTTTGTTTGGAATAGGTTCGCACCCCTTCTCTTTTGTTTATGTTCATGCTTTACATTTGTCATTTATGAATATCTAACCATACAGTTTTTGGAATGATAGCTACAATGAATTTTATATTAAAATTTGTATTTCAATCAATGACTGCTACGATACACATGACTGCTATGAATGAATAAAAAATCATTCAAGTATGTTCGATACTCAAAAGTGACACTATAAAAATTCACTAAATTGGCTTGCAATAATTAGCTACTTTATTCAATCTATAGATTCTAATCTACATTACTGTAAGTTTTTCAATGAGTTTTATGAAACATCTTCAAGAATAAAAAATATTATCTAGCTCAGCTTCAATCGTTGATTCCAAAAAACGTTTGCTTAGTATTTGTTTTTTTGCTTTCTTGTAACCTAATCGCCCGCATTCAATATCTTCAATGTGGTTGGCAAAAGAATATTCTTAAATCGCTTTAAGTCGCTAGAAAATCCCATAAAGTGCACGCTATCAAATATCAAAACAATTCGCATAAAAGAATGAAGACAATGCATTGAGTTATATGTTTTATTTTGCATTCCGGCTTTCTTTTTTTCTCATCTTTTTCGTTTTTTCGGTTTATTCTTTTGTTATTATTCTAATATGAATGACATAAAAAGTTACTAAATTAAAATATAATATTTAAATTATTAAGAGGAGGTAAGAAAAAAAATAATAGTACGTATTGGCAAAAGACCAATGGCAAAACGAAAGTCAGAGTGCCATAAATGATAACAATGGTAAATCTCTATTAACTGATGCTCGATGATACTGATGTGGGTTGCTTCTTTACGATGATTTGCTGATGAATGTGATATGGGGTAAGACGTTATAGCAATAATTTGCCAGAGAGTAAAGATAATGCTAAGGAGAAATATACTTGGCAAGATGCAATGACTGAGCTATGAATAACTTTCGATGGAGTCAGGATTGCATGACAGAAATTCAGAAGAAACAAAAAATTGAAGAGAAATTCTTAAAGGTTATCTTTTTGCTTACTCCTATTAAAGGGGATTAGTTGGGTCTAAGGTAAGAGTTGATTAATATGAATTGATCGCATACAATTGAGAAAATTCTATGTCATGTGTATAGCTAAATTAAAGAAAAAATGAACCCTTTAGATGTCCTAGATAGGCCAAATTTTAAATCCATTGTTCTAGCTTCTATTATATACATTTATTAGAATTTTTAATTTGTTTTTTTGCGGTACTATTTATTTAACTAGAAAGGCAAAATGGGAGAAAATTAACACACAAATGAAAACCTAAATATTTTAATCAATTTTTTTAATTTAGCAAATAGATCAGTCATTTCCTTAAAAATTTTGAACAGTTTTTACAAGAATCCAACCATCTTGAACTCTCTAATAAGAAAATTTGCAATTTTGACCTTCAAATGTTTTCTTGGAAACTATTGAATTAGTTATTTCAACAAGTTGAAAAACAAATAAATAATTATATTTAAATAAATTTTGCTTAAATGTTGTCCGAAAATTTATTTACTTGTTTTATGATATCTGCGTTTGTAATACAAGTTTATTAAAAATTTTCTATAAATTAACCTAAATTTCTTAGAAATTTCCATTCTTGCGGTTACGCTGTTTTTTGAGTGTATGTGGTGTAAGGCTTTTGATTAAAAACAATTATCAATCGAAAATGTATCTTCCTGAGGGTTCACTGTTTTTGAGTGTATTTTTGGTACTTTAGATTAAAAACAAATAAACGATAATCTGAACTTTGCCGTAGGCCGAAAACCGATTTTACATAAAAAAAAAAGGATAAAGTGGACTTTAAATTGAAAGGAATTGGCGACCGTATAGATCGCTGTTTTATTGCTCGTCAAATGTAGACTATTTGAATAACTCAATATGGCAACAAAATTTGTACCTCTGTAAGTTTTGGATGAAAAATAATCAATAAGTCTTGAATTTAGTGTAAAATCGAGGTTAAAAATAAGATGGTATTTAGATTAGGTATAATAAGTTTGAATGCGGCCAAATAATGTGCCTACCAAAAAAATATTCAATTTTAGACGCCCATAAAAATTATAATTACCGATCGAACTCAGAATCACCTCCTGAAGTCGATCTAAGCGCTTGTGGTCCGTATCCGTCGTCTGTCCATGTAATTTGTTTGTTTCACGAAGGAATTGCCTGTGTTCGGTCATTTTATTAACGCGTCGATTTGGCACAAAGGACGAACGCTATTGAATTCGTAAGAAGAACGCGGTATGCAAATTTAGATATAGCTTCCCATATTATATTATGTAGTAATAGGCTCCCATATATAATGTATGCGACAAAATGGGTCAACGTGTTTGCGTCATTTTTACAACCGATCGTCATCAAATTTTTGGCGCATAGTAAACTTTTTTCAAATCACGCGTTTAAGTAAAATGCAAAAATTTCATCGAAGTCGGTTCAGTAATTAAGATATAACTCCTCATATTATACACAGAATAAACAATAAATTTTGAGGAAACCTAACTTTTGTGTTGCGAAACGCAATAACAAATTTTGCTAATTTTTCCCTGCAACAAACTTAATTTGTTACTGTTTAAATAACCATTATTACATAAAAGATTGTTGTTAGCAATCGTTATTGCAATCAGAAGGCAACAAAATAATTTTGGTGGTTCTCAAAAAAAACATAATTTGTTAAGTAATTTGTTGAGCAATCCAACAGTACAATAATTTATTTGTCTGTTGAGATAACGTTACGTTTAATCCCTCAACAAATATTTTTGAAATTTGAACGAAAAAATTTGTGATGTGGGTTTGTTGGAAGTCCTATCGAGATGCCGCTGTAAACAAATTTATATGGTAGTATTTGACTAAAAGAAATTAAATTGAAATTCAGACAAGAATTACTTGCACCTAAATTGCAAAAATATTGCCGGAACGAAGTTTGATTTGGAGATATTTTGTTAGTATCACCAGAGAAGGAGATATGACCAAATATCTATACTTTGGACGGTTGCGAACATGTAACATATTTTGTGTCGATAAATCCTAATACTAATACTCAAGTTTTATGTAAGAATGTCATGACGGATTTTAAATTTGATATAGTTCCAGTGTGTCTAGCAAAGGCATTTGACATACTTTTTTTGCCCAGATGATATATATTATAGTTAATTACAATTGTAATAACATAGAATCGATTTTAAGATTTGGAATAGTCTCAGGTCCTAGCGAAAGCATTTTGATCAACTTTTTGCCTCAGTGGATATATTATTCTAGTGTAATTTACAAATTGTAATTAAGCTCTAATCCCGATATTAATATGGTTTTTATTAATTATCTCATACAACAAACGAACATTATAAAGAAATCTACCAAATTAAAAAATATAAATTTTTCACAAACAAAAAATGCTTTTCTGTATTCTCTGATGAATGAGCCTCTTGCTTGCTATCAATACACGTGCATGTGCGCATAACTGCATATTTTGTCTTAACGGTATCTTTTGCAGTCACTTTTTTAGCTTTTCGCTAACAAATGTTTCCAGCGATGATGCGCGTATAACCAGTCTTGATATTTTTGTTTCAATAGTCGAAAGCAGTCAAACTATTATTCGCAATCAAATTAACAATTCTGTTGAAAAATTCAGATCATTTCAATTATTTTCCTTCTGATCACGGTGTGCGCCTTAGGCGAATTCGTTTATTTGACGGCGTTACGTTCTTTGTATGTGTTTTTGTTCAATCTAACAAACAGTCATTCAACAACAAATGCCTCTATAATTGTCAATAGCACAAATTTGGTTGAGCATCAGCAAGATTTTACATCAGCAATAAAGTAGTTAATATTTTTAATTTGCAGCTTATTTTTTTTGTTGTGTATGTTATCGGCCCGATTTTTCCCCAAAATTTGGCCATAAATCCTTATTTAATTAGCGATCTTACTCAAACTTGAGCCTTAACTCGAATCTTTTATGAGTAAGCTGACATTATGTGCCGAAAATATATCGAAATCGTTAAGATTTTAGATATAGCTTTCCCATATATATATGTATCCCAGATATTGGTTCAAATGAAGGCGCGTAAATACGCCTTAATTTAAATCAAACGATCGTACTCAATTAGTCTGGCTAAATATAATTTCTATTACCTTTTAAACTGTTAATGTGCGCAAATTTCATTCGAATCGGTTTCAGGGGATTTAGATATAGCTTCCCCTAATTATATATAATGTTTCTGCTCCGATATTGGTCAAATTTTAAGATTATTACATAAATCTATTGCTCTATTGCAGAAATGGATCTTTTGGGATTTTATTACCCACAACTAATGTACGCGATTTCGCTTAATTTTTTATACCCTATAACGGCACAGGTAGTGGTCAGGGTATAATAAAGATTTGGATCGGTGCCAAAAATGTGCTCTACGAGAAAATATTGATTTTAGACGCGCATTAAAATTAATATTACCGATCGACTCAGAATCACCTCCTGAGAGTCTGATCTAAGCGTCTGGTGTCGCGTCCGTCTGTCTATGATTTGTTTGTTCACAGGATTCCGGTCGCAAATTATTTAACTCGTAATTTATTGATTTGAAATGGGTCAACATGGGAGTTTTTGTGGCACAAGGACGAACGCTATTGAAGTTTGGAAAGAAATCGGATCAAATTTTATGATATAGGCTCGCCATATATACATGTAATCGCCCGATTTCTGACAAAATTGGTGGTCACGTTGACGCTTTTTTTCAAATCGGATTCGTCAGACCAAATTTGGCAAAAACATAATCTTTTCATCGCCTTTCAAGTCTGCAGCAGTGTAAATCCGTTCAAGATTTAGATGCATAGAGCTCTCATTATATGTATCTCGCTTCGCGATTTTTCTTCAATTTGGCCACTAAAACCCTTATTTATCAACCGATCTTTACCCAAATTTGGCTAAATGTCAGTCCTTCTGTATGGCACTAGAACTTAATATGTGCAAATAAATCATGGAAGATCGGTTTCAGATTTTAGCTATAGCGCTCATAATATATGTACCCCGGCCTCGATTTTTCTATAATTTTGGGCCATAAACCGCTTATTTATCAACCGATTCTTTATCTCAAATTTGGCTAAATGGCCAGTCTTCTATAAGCAACTTACTATAAATGTGCAAAATATGCCGAAAATCGTTTCTAGATTTCTTAGATATAGCTCCCATATATTATGTATAAGGCTCGCGATTTTCCAATATTTTGTCCATGTGAACCTTAATTTATTAACCGATCTTACTAAAAGTTTGGCTTAAGAATCTCAGTCCTCTATAGTAATTAACTATATGTCAAAATTGCAATCGAAAAATCGGTTCAGATGTATGATATAAGGCTGCTCCATATTGTTACACCCGATTTGAAATAAATAATTCGCTCCTCAAATAACCTTATGTTTGACCATAGACAGGCATCATTATCTTAACTGATTCTTACCAATCTTGCCACAAGGTAACCTCTTTCGTGGTATTAATCAAACAAGCTAAAATATTATGCAAATTGGGTTAGATTCTAGATATTAGACTTCTCATATATTTATATATGTCATCGCTTCGATTTTCCAAATTTGGCCAATAGTAACTCTTATTTATTAACAAAATGTTACCTTCAAATTTCAAAAATTTTGATGTACTAAGCGCGATCGTAACTTATAGTCTTGTAGGTCTTACATAAGAATATTGCTCGATTTGTTATACAAAATTTGTATTTGGATTACCTCACACAAATTTTTGTAATCGATTTTCTTTTTTTAATATATGGGCTCAAATAATTAGTGCATACAAACTTCGTAGCGTGCAATATCAATCACAGCGCAGTGTTTGCTTATGAAGTAAGGGGGAATTCCTATATGTTATGGTTTTTTTCTAAATATTTAGTCGTCTTGTAGGGACGTAGAGCACAGATGTAGGACATTTTTCACTCAACATAATTTGTAAATAATTTTTTACATTTTGGTTGGCTCTAGAGGAGGAAATTATGAGCGCAGGCAAAGAATTGAATCTTTAACATATGTGTGTAAACTTATATATTCCTGTAGAAAATTTTGTCAATTTTTTTTCTATAGAAATTTTGTCAAAATTTATTTCTATAGAATTTTTTTCAAAATATTATTTCTATAAAAATTTTGTCAAAATTTTATTTCTATAGAAATATTTTGTACATAAGAAATTTTTCTATAGAACTTTTTCCAAAATTTAATTTTGATATAATGTAGTTTAACAAAAGATTTACTAATTTGGATAGAATTCGTACCAACTGTGGCAACCGTGGTCCGTAATACAATGATATTATTTCTTAAGTTTTATATACTTGCATAGTGTCATAGTTTTAAGATAATTAAAGTACCTTAGAACATTTTTGTTTTTGTAAAATTTTTTAAACAATTCTAAGCGAAAAAATATAGTGAGAAAATTGTTTGGGAATGTATAGGAAAGTATGGGAACTTTTTTTTTGTTCTTGTAGGTTAAACCGAATCATATTTCCCAGCTGGCACAACATTCGACTATGTATGGCTATATTGTCAGAATTGACTCATAAGCACCCTAGACATGTTAGCTCGCCCCTTAATTTCTTTACAATATGTCAACTGCGCGTTAATAATCTCCAACCTATATGTTATCCCGTACATAATGCTTATGAATTACTAAATTCTGTAATGGTGGTTTAGAGGTACTGATTATGGTCGGCGCGTGTTCCGTCCCGAACTTTCTACTTACTTAACTTGTTATATAATTATTGACACAATATAGTGCATACTAACTCTTAGTTGTCCAAAAAAAAAATACTACAGCTCCTTAATGATTAATGTACATAATTCTGCTCAAGATTGCTGACAAGACTCCCATAAACATGGTACCCCCGCTTTATGTTCTTAAATATTGAAATCTCCAAAACCTAAGACATGTTATCCCAAAAACCTAAATACCTAATGATATCCTCCACAAAATATTTAATGTTACTTATTCAGTAGGGTGGTTTTATGGGATGATGTATATAGTCTGGCCACGCCGCGTTACTTTATACTTTAACTCACGTGGTTTTTTTAATTAAAGTCATAATGGATAACAAAAAATTAATATAAAATGTTTCGAATTTTTTGTTATATATTTTGTGTGATTATTGTTCATAGAATAAAATTGATTAACTTAGGTCATTTTCAGTGACTAGCTCCTTTATATTGA
>PGFW01020269.1:22627-33344 GCA_003123925.1 Haematobia irritans
TCTGATTGTAGCCTTAAAAGATTACACGTGACGCATTTAAGGGTTAATGTAAAAAATTTTTTAATTTAAAGACGTACCTCTCTTTTTAAAACAACTTATCATAAATTTAATTCCCACTTTTTATCATAATGACTGCCTTCGATGAACTGTCAGTAAATTATTTTTGGAGGCCTATAATGTTCAAGAATTATGTTGAGAACATTCGAACTTCAGTGAAAAGAGAGAAGTTTCACCAATGTGGTATCACCATGGACTGAATAGTCTAAGTGAGCCTGATACATCGGATGCCACCTCTCCTAACCTACGGCCGATAAGTTCGGCCATGGCCGAATCTTATGTACCTCCACATGGATTGGCGTTTAGAATACTCTACGAAAGACTGTCATCCAAAATCGAATTACATGGGTTCGGACAACAAGAAAACATTTTTTCTGATTCATACGAAATTAAGTTGACATTGCATATTGATATTTTTTAATTGACATATTCTTCAATCACGAAAGACGATAGTATCCAAGTCACCCAGGCTTTTAATTGGGCATAAAAAGAATTTCTTGATCATTAAAAATATCTGTTTCATTACACCGATTTCCAATTCCAAGTAACAATAGGATTTAAATTGAGTTGATATGCAAAACCTCAATTCAATTTATTAATTAATAACAGAATTGTTAAACATTTTCTCCGGAATACATTTGAAATTGGCTTAGAATGTTATATGTTTGGATTTACACCAAATTGATTGTTGGAAAAAAAATTAATTAAAAATTAAAAAAAATGTTCATCACTTTTTTAACTAGTCTTACCGATTTTTATTATAACGTTTATAAATTTAAATCCAAATATAAGACTTTCTTAATTAAAAATTTTAAAATTTTCATTATGGCTTAATTGTAACTTACTATGTTTCCGAACCTGATTAAAAAGTTATTGTCCAATTAAAATATTATTAATTGAAAAATATGTCTCGAACTTCCAATTACTTATTTTATTGGAAAAGTATTAATTTGACTGTCATATTTATTTCTGTGGTTGTCGTTCTTAAAGCTTCTTGTTAACATCGTTTTTTAAATTTGTCAGAGTTAGGGTCCATTACGTCTGAGGTATTATATTAAGATCAAAATTAAGGATTAGTTCTACGTAAGAGAGCCAGAAATTTGAAATTGATGGGGGTAAGCGTTATAATGGGGCTTATAGTATCAATTGAAAATTGATTATGGAACCAATTTTTGTGGGTGTGTGGAATCGATTTATCTGAGGGCTATGTATAACTATACACCGCTATTGGACCTAGTTAGGCATGGTTCGTTAACGACATTATCTAGCACAATGTACCAAATTTCAACTGACTCGGATGAAATTTGCTCCCCAAGAAACTCCAAAACCAAATTTCGGATCGGTTTTTATGGGGATCTATATATGATTATGGACTGATATGGACCACTTTTGGCCATGGTTGTTAAATAATTCGCATTCAGAAAAAAAATTCTTACGACTTAAAATTTTGACCGAAATCTATGAAATTAAGCTTGTTGCATTTCAAACATCATAGCGCTATTTGGTAAAAATATGTTTCTCCGGAAAATTTGCAGTATTTCTGGGTAATCTTCAGTCAAATATCAAAATCAAGTTTTGACGAAACATTAAAAAAAAAAAACTACAAATGTGAAGTTAAATAATATTTACCAGATTTGAAACTAATGTTGGTAGAAAAACTGTGTAGTATAAAAATATCTCTATTCTCTACTTAAGTAAAATTGTTCATTTGTAAATAGAAAGTTATTGTAATGCGCCCTGATTTTTTACTTTCTTTTAATTAAAATGTCTTTGTTGTATTTACTTGTCCATAATATTTTGTAAATTATATGTTCTAAAGGGTGGTTAAATTGTAAGGGCCGATGTGCGCAAATTTTTGTAATATTTATGACAATATGTCTTGTGTCTAAGTGTATTGTTATTGTTGGTGTTGTGTGTCGTAGTGTTATATTATTTAAACATTTTAAAAGGGCAAATAACCTGATTATATTTTAATAAAGATGACCAGATGTTGTCCTGAGGTTTAGGGCATTATGGAATTTTAGTCCGCAAAACACCCTAAGATTTAAAGCTAATATTTAGAGCTTGTTTCACCCAAGCACATTTTTTCATAAGGTGAGAAATTTCATATGTTTGCAAGAAATTGGATAGCATTGTCTGAGGTATCGAAAAGATTGATAATTGCAAAGAAATTTAGATAATAAAATTTTATAATGTTTTGTAAAAAAGATAAGCCAGAATTCTCAGACATAACAATTACAATTTAACGCTCACACATGTGTTAACTAAAACCTACTTTGGGGAATTGCGTACATTATTCATATTTTTGAAGACACAGAAGGAGACGAGATAGACACATGGTGTTTAGCAAAATGCTCCAGGGTCGGCCAAACGTCGTCTAGATTCAATCCGTCTACTAGTGTACATCATTTTGTGTCACATTCTAGGGTGTGGTTTTAGTCCAAATTTTATTTCCATAGAAAATTTTGTCAAAAATTTATTTCTATAGAAAATTTTGGCTAAAAATTATTTCTATGCGAAATTTGTCAAAATTTTATTTCTATAAGAAATTTTTGTCCATAATTTTATTTCTATAGAAAATGTTTGTCATAATTTATTTCATATGAAAAATTTGTCAAATTTATGCTGTAGAAAATTTTGTTTCAACATTTTAATTTTTATAGAAATTTTCGTCATATTTATATTTCTATGGAAAATCTTTGCAAAAGTTAGTTTGAATAGAAAATTTTGTCAAATTGTATTCTATTGAAAATTGTAAAAAGTTATTATTTCCGTAGAAATTTTTGTCATTATTTTATTTCGATAGAAAATTTGTCAACCAATTTATTCTATAGGAAATTTTTGTCAAATTCTATTTCTATAGAAAAATTTTGTCAAAATTTTATTTTTATAGAAATATTTTGTCAACATTCTATTTCTATAGAAAATTTTAGTCAAAATTTCTCTATTTCTATAGGAATATTTTGTCAAAACTTTATTTCTATAGAAAATTTCTCAAAAATTTTATTTGTATAGAAATTTTGTCAAAAATTTATTTCTATAGAAAATTTTGGCAAAAAGTTTATTTCTATAGAAAATTTTTTGTCAAAAAATTTATTTTCTATAGAAAAATTGTCATAATTTTTATTTTTTATAGCAAAATTTTTTCAAAATTTTATTTGTATAGAACATGTTGTCAATTTTTTAAATGTCATAATTTATCTATAGAATTTTGTAAATTATTATTTATTATTATTATATAGTAATTGTTATATCATGGAAATTTTGTCAATTATTCGAAATGAATTTTATTATCTATAAAACTTGTAAATTATTTAAGAAATTCAATAATATGAATTTTGTCAAAATATTTATGAAGCAATTTTATTTTATGTTCATTTTGTCAAATACTTTAAACATTTTCAATACTTATTCTATGAAAATTGTAATTATTCTTGGTTTTCAAAATTTTAAATATAGAAACTTTCAATTGTATAAATTTTTTATAGAATTGAATTTAAATATTCCTAGTTGCCTTTTAAATTATATCATTTTCATCGATTAGAAAATTTGGCTATCCTCTATGTTTCATAAACTCGGTTGCCAGAAGTATCTAAAAATATTTCTTGCAAATTTGTCATTTATTACTAGGAAAGTTTTTGTCAAGATTGGTTTTCTATAGTCAAATTTTATTTTCTATTTCTATAGAAATTTGTCAAATTTTAATTTTCATAGAACATTTTGTACATAGAATTTATTTCTATAAAAATTTTGTCAAATTTTTAATTTCTATAGGAAATTTTGTCAATTTATTTTTTAACGATCTTTGTCGGAAAAATTGTTTTCTTGAAGAAATTTTGTAATTTACTTTAAGTAGCCTAAACTTAGGCAAAACTTTGTTCATTAAAAAATGTCCAATACATTTTCCATTGAATAGAGAAATCTTGTGTTAGCATAATAGGTTCGATGAGCGTCTACATCCTATTAGTAAACAAATTTTTGATCTAAGGGTGTTGTTAAGTCAATTTTATCGAATCAATTTTCATAGAAAATGTTTGTCATATTTTAAATTTTTAAAATTTTGTCATTATTTCTTAGAATATTTGTCAAAATTTATTTTGTACATTAATCAGGAAAAATTGTCAAAATTTTTACGTTCTATTTGTCAGAATATATTTCTGTGAAAATTGTAGCATTTTATTTCTATAGAAAAATTTTGTCGCAAATTTTACTTCATAGAAAAAATTGAAATGTTATTCTAAACAATTTTTCTAATTATTTTGCTCAAAATTGTCAAAATTTATTTCGAGAAATACATTTTATCTCAGATTTGTAATTTTCTAAGATTTGCTTTGTTTCATAGAATGTGCAAATTTTCTGAAATGCAAAATATTTTTCTTTTCTTAGACGTAATTGTAAAAATTTTGACGAAAATTAAGAAATTTTCTGTAGTAATAATTTTGACAAATTTTTCTAGAGAAATAAAATTTAGAACACAATTTTTTCAGCTATGACAACCTTGGTACCACACCAATTTGTGGCGCATTAATACTTTCGTGACGCTTTTATGTTGTGTCATAAAATGCCATACTTTTTTTAAATTATGCCATGAAAGTATATTAAATGCTAGTGGGGTTTATTCGATTCTAATTTGAAAAAAGCGACTTCATAGAAAAAAAATTAAAAAATTAATGTCATTATGAATGCGTTTTTATTTTATATTTTCCGTTGATAAAAAGTGTAAACTTTTTACTATATTGTGCCAACAGTTTTATCATAATTGCTGCCAATTTTTAATTACTTTCATAGATTACATGTAATATTTTACACCTAATGAATAGCGTAAACGGTTTTATTTATGATTGTATTCTAACAAATATAACCGAGCTACTAGTCGAATTGTTATATTTATGAACTTTTACCACTAAAAGTAGCATTAAAAATGTTTTATTGCCAACATAATTTAGTGCTAATATTTCTGGATATTTAAATTTCGAAGATTTTCAACTAAAGTGGAAATAGAATTAATGTGTAGACTTACTAAGATCTAAACATAAACATAGTTATTTCACTGCGCTATATAATACACTGATATACATCAGTTTTGAAATATGTTAATTTTCTTTAAATGAAAAAAGTGTGCCACCTTTTTAAAATGAATGTGGACAGCTTTCCATTGCTTGCGACACTGTTTGTGTCCATTTTAGAAATTCTTAAAGGCACGCTGCCTTCGTGCAGTTTAAAAGAATTTCTCACACAATTAAATAGCAAAACAAAAATCAGCTTAAAGTATGCTACATATTCGTTTTATAGATTGCCATCTAAATGTAATACCCAAATATAAAATTTAACTGTCGTATTACCTAACGTTATGCGAACTTTCGTTAAAAATTCCCCAATCATTCCCCATTTGGAATGCGAGAAATTTTTTATTTATTATATGCTACATTTCAAAAAACATTCTTCTATTTGCTTTTTTATATTCTTTCAATATTATTAGAAAATATCTATCTCACACAACATTCATCACATACCGCCTTCCTTATTTATCACTTCACCTATTCAAAAGAATATAGGAAATATTATAGCAGTCATTCTATTGTCAATGGATTTTTGTTTTTTTGTTATGTATCGATTTACGTTTTGGATAGTTGAACTTTTGTCCATTTTTTCCAAAGCATCCAAGGGATATGGCACGAAAAAAATCCCCTAGGAAATTTTGGCAGAAGAAGAAAAAAAAAGACCATTCTAGTATAAGCAAACCAATAGAGTTTTAGGAGAAATTCAAATACCATCAAACACTTAGAAAGCACAGAACAATAAGCCCAAAGAAAAGAAAATTTATTAGATCTTCTCTTCAACACTTGTGTGGTTGATAAGGGCCCACAAATACCAAAAGAAAATGAAAAATACAAACTTACAAATAAACCCCCCCCCAAATAATAAAATTTTAACCAAAGAAAATAAAGAACATGAAACTAAAAATTTAATAATATTATAAAAACATAACCAAATATATAAATATTATTTTATTTTATATATAATTTGCAGACTATCGAAGAATTTTTTAAAGCCAATAATCAAGGACAAAAAATATACCTTAAAAAAATATGTTATGAAGGTAGTTTTCCTTCCACATATATCTTGTTTGGCCTCCCTCCACCAAATGACAAGGATTTTGTCAGTTTTTTTTTTTTTTTTTTTTTTTCGTTTTTTTTCCCCCCTTTTTTTTTTTTTCCTCTCAAGATATGATGATGAAGTAGATATGAAGATCATTTGTGATTGTTTAAGAATTGGATAAGAAAAAAAACCTAAATCATTGATTTATATTCACATACTTAATTTAATTTTGTTTTGGATTTTTTGAAAACAAATTCCTTGAGTTGTCTTAAGGTTTTTTATTTGCCTTAGGATACTCTCAACTCTTTGTGGGAAAATTGATAGGGTTTTATGGTGATATTTTCTTATGTATTGGACCAATAAACAGCAGGGATATGGGAGGATTCATAATGTATGCCAATTAATAGTTGAGAGGCCATTTTTATTAGCTTTTTTTTAGTTAGAAACCACAAGTTGTAATGGTTTAAATGTAAGAAAGACAAATGTTTCAAATCATTGGAGATTCTTATGGCTATACCAATTTAACACATAAAAAAATTGAACAATAAAAAACAAAAAAAAATTAGCCTTCATGGTGTTTCAATCCTATGCCTAGGCAATGCAAATATGTAAAAAATGTATACAATGAAAAATAAATAAGAACAATTAATACGTAAATTGATTACGGGTGCGTACCGTAAATTTACGATTCATACTGCTTCACGAGTTCATATGACGTATTTCGAAGCACCGCGTAAGTAGTTTTTGAGCATTTATTTGAGCCAATAACGCGAGCCTGTTTTTGGCGATTGACAAATTATGTGGGATCCACCCACCGATTTCCACTCGTTCCAACAAATAATCTTACCAAAGAATTTTAAGGATATTATACCGAAAATACAAATTTATTTTTTTAAATTTACTTATTCTAGAAAATAAACATTTTATTTTCTACAAAATTTTGTCAAAAATTTATTTCTATAGAAAATTTTGCAAATTTATTTTTATCTTGGCACATTTAGCCAAAATTTTATATTCTACTAGAAAATTTCTGTCAAAATTTAATTTTTGTAGAAAATTTAGTCAAAATTTTTATTTCTACAGGAAAATTTAGTCAAAATTTTATTTCTATAGAAATTTTGTCAAATTTTATTTCTGCTAGACAATTTAAATCCAATTATATTTCTGCAGAAATTTTGTCAAAAATTTATTTTCTAAGAAAATTTTGTCCAAATTCTTATTCTGCAGAAAAATTTTGTCAAACTTTAATTTCTAAGCCACCGTGGTGCCAATGGTTATAGGCATTGGCGCGCCTTGTATACAAAGGTCGTGGGTTCGATTTCTGCTTCGACCGAACACCAAAAAGTTTGGTCAAAGGTGATTATGCCCACCTCAAGTTTTATGCTGGGACATTTCTGCTTCAAAGTTTCTCAATAAGTGCGTTTCACTGCAATGTGGAACGCGGTTTCGCGACTCGGCTATAAAAAGCGAGTCTCTTGTCATTGAGCTTAACATGGAATCGGGGCAGCACGCAGTGATAAAGAGAAAGTTCCCAATGGTATCACAATGCGAGTGAATAGTCTAAGCTACGAACTGATACAATCGGGCTAGCCACCTATCCTAACCTCTATAGAAAATTTAATGCAAAATGTTTTTCTGATAGAAAATTTTTGTCCAAAATTCTTGTTTTCTAATCTAGAAGATTTTTCCAAATTTTATTTCTATAGAAAAATTTTGTCCAAATTATTTTTGTATCCAACCATTTTTTAAATTTTTTATCTCGTAGAAAATTGGCCAAGATTTTATTTCTATGAAAAGTGTTTCGCAAAAACATTTTTATTTTATGGTAAAATTTGGCAAAAATTTTATTTCCATTTAGAAAATTTTCTCCAAGATTTTATTGTCCATAAGAAATGTTTGACAAAATTTATTTCTATAGACAATTTTGCAAACAATTTATTTGTGGCAGTAATTTAGCCAAAATTTTTTTATTTCTTATTGAACAATTTTACAAATTGTTAGAAATATAAAAAAATGTCCAAAATTCATTTTCTGTAGAAAAAACTTTCTCACGGCGTTCGCACATAACAGTGAAACCCCCCAGAGAAGCTTTGAAACACTCTCAAATATTACCAGCATACTGAGTGGTGGGAAAATAATCCACGCTGAAAACCTTTTTGGTGTTTGGTTGAAACTGAGCTTTGAACCACGGGGGGGGACACTGTGCAAGCGCCTATGTAACCATGCCCACAACGTGGTTCCCATTCGAAAAGCATTGGAAAACGTTTTTTTTTTGTGAAAATAAAGGAATAATTACAATTGCCTGTGAAATTACAAGTGTCCCATCATTCCTCTACCCCTGCTTATTCAAATTTGGTCTCCCATCATTTTCAAAAGTTGGTCTACGAATGTTTCACTACTCTGTTTAATAAAAGTTGGTCCCTCATCTTTACTTCCCCTGCTTAATCAAAAATTGGTCACCTCATTTTTTCACTACCCTGCTTTATTCAAAAGTGTCTCCATAATTTCACTACACCTGCTTAATCAAAGTTGGCTCCCCATCATTTCACTTAACGTCTGCTAATAAAAAGGTTGGTCTGCCATTATTTCACTACCCTGATCACCCTTCCTCTTTCTAATCTGCTTAATCAAAGTTGGTCTCCCATCATTTCAGCCTAGCCCTGCTTTTATTCAAAAGTTGGTCTCCCTATCATTTCACTACATCTGCTTATCAAATTTGGTATCGTCATTTTTCACTACCCATGCTTAGTCAAAAGTTGTCTCCTATTCATTTCACTACATGCTGCTTAATCAAAAGTTTGGTTCCCATTCATTTCTCTACGCCGCTTAATCAAAAAGTTGTCGTCTCCCATCTTTTTCTAACGTACCCCTGCTTAGTCAAAAGTGGGTCTCCCATAAATTGCACTACATCTGCTGTAGTCTAAATTTGGAATTCGCATCTTTTTCACTACCCATGCTTATTCAAAAGTGGTTCTCACATCAGTTGCATACCCCTGCTTATTCAAAATTTGGTCTCCATCATTCACTACCTCTGCTTATTCAAAGAGTTGCGTCTTCATCATTTCACTACATTCTGCTTGATCAAGTTTGGTCTCCCATCATTTCACCTAACATCTGCTTAGTCAAAGTTGTCACCATCATTTTCACACTAGCATTCGCTTAATCGAAATATTTGGTATTCATCGTACCCATGGCTTATCTCAATTTGGTCTCGCAATTCATTTCACTACCCGATGCTTATTCAAAAGTGCGTCTCCCATATTTCACTACAATGCTGCTAGTCAAAAGTTGGTCTCCGACATCATTTCGCTACGCCTGCCTTATTCAAAAGACCTGTCTCCCATCATTTCAATACATCTGCTTAATCAAAAATTTGGTTCTTATCTTTTCACTACCGCCTGCTTGGTCAAAATTTGTTCTCTTAATCATTTCACTACACTGCTTGACCAAATTTGGTCTCCATCATCTTCATCCCCTGCTTATTTCAAAAGTTGGTCGCCATCTTTTCACTACCCCTGCTTGATCAATATTTGTGCTCTCCAATCATTTCACTTACCCGCTGTTATTCAAAAAGTTGGTCTCCGCATCTGTTTCTTTAACCCCTGCTTATCTGCAAGTTGGTCTCGCCATCTTTTCACTATCCCTGCTTGTCAAAGTTGTCTCCCATAATTTCACTCATCTTCGGCTTAGATCAAAATTTTGTATTTATCTTTTCTACTACCCTGCTGGTCAAAATTTTGGTCTCCAATCATTTCACTTACACTGTCTTGATCAAAATTATGTCTCCAGTTCATTTCCTTGACCCTGCTTATTCAAAAGTTTGGTCTCCCCATCATTTCAACCACATCTGGCTTAATCAAAATTTTGGTATCTCATCTTGTTTCACTACCCAATGCTAGTCGAAAGTTGTCACCATATTTTGCACTACATTCTGCTGGACAAAAAGTTGGTTCTCCCCATCATTCACTACCCCTGCTTGGCCAAAATTTGGTCTCCAGCATTCACTACCGACCTGCTTATTCAAAAGATGGTCTTCCCATCATTTTCACTACATCTGCTTATTCAAAATTGGTATCCGCATTGTTATTCACTACCCATGCTTAGCTCCAAAAAGGATGGTCTCCCATCATTTCACTACATCTGCTTAATTAAAGGTTGTCCCCATATTTTTCAACTACCTATGGCTTATCAAAAGTTCGGTCTCCCATTTATTTCACTACCCTTGTTCATCCATTTTTTTACTACTCTGGCTTAATCAAAAAGTTGGTTTCTGCATCATATTCACTACATTCTGCTTAGTCAAAAGTTGTCTCGCCATCTTTTCACTACCCCTGCTTAGGTCAAAACCTGGTATCCCATCTTTTTCACTAAGGCCTGCTTATTCAAAATGGCCTCCATCATTCACTACATGCTGCTTAATCCAAATTTGGTATCCTGATCTTTTTCACTACCCGCTTGATCAAAATTTGGTCTCCAATCATTTTCAACTACTCTCTGCTATTCAAAAGTTTGCTCGCCATCATTCACACCCCTGCTTTATTCCAAAAGTTGGTCTCCCATG
>PGFW01020269.1:34859-45458 GCA_003123925.1 Haematobia irritans
CTGACTCCATCGAAAGTATCATAGCTCAGTCATGCATTGCCAAGTATATTTCCTCTAGCATTTTCTTACTCTTGGCAAATATTGTATCGTCTTACCCATCATCATCATCAGCATCATCGTAAGAAGCACCCACATCAGTATCATCAGCATCAGTTAATAGAGATTTACATTGTTTCGATTTATGCACTTGACTTTCAGTGCCATTGGTCTTTGCAATACGTACTATTTTTTTTTTCTTCCTCCTCTTATATTTATATTATTTTATTGTAACTTTTTATGTCATTCTATAGAATAATAACAAAAGAATATAACCAAAAAAAGAAGATGAGAAAAAAAGAAAGCGGAATGCAATAAACATAACTCAATGATTTTTCTTCTTTATGCGATTGTTTTGATATTTGATAGCTGCACTTTATGGGATTTTCTAGGACTTAAAGGATTTAAGAAATTCTTTTGCCAACCATTGAAGTTATGATGCGGGTTAGTAAAGAAACAAAAAACAAAACTAGCAAACGTTTTGGATCAAATGAAAGCTGAGTAGATAATATTTTTTTCCTTGAAGTTTTCAAAACTATGAAAAACTTACAGAATTGTAGTTGAATCTATAGATGATAAAGTAGCTATTATGAAGCCATTAGTGATTTTTAGTTGTCCTTTTGAGTAGCATACTTGAAATGATTTATTTATTCATTCATAGCCAGTCATGTGTATCGTAGAGTCATTGATTGAAATAAAATTTTAATATAAAATTCATTGTAGCTATCATTTCCAAAACTGTATGTTAGTATTCATAATGCAAATGTAAGCATGAAATAAACAAAAGAGAAGGGGTGCGAACCTATCCAACACTGAAATAAATATTGAAGTAATATGAATTATGATTATGAAGTCTACATTATAAAAGGTGGTTAAAATTTCAAGGGCCGATGTTGATTTTGAATAAAACACAAACTATTTATGAAATTATTTTAAATTTATTTATTATGATATATTGGTATTACTCAATTATAGTTATGGAACAAAATATGGCCAAATGGGCCGCCGCGACCTCGTGGCACACTTCAATCTCTCGATGGCATCCTTTCATCCGATGCGATCCATTTCGATGACACTGAGCATAATGGAGGTTCTATGCCGTTAATGTGCGAATTATCTCATCATTTAGCTCTTGAATTGTTGCTGGCTTATGTGACGTACACCTTTTTGCTTTCAAATAACCCCAAAGAAAAAGTCCAACGGTGTCAATCACATTGCATCTTTGGCGGCCAATTTTGACATACGCCAATTCGTGATAACACCGCCATGAATTTGTTTCTCAAAAGAGCCATTGTTTCGTTCAGCTGCTGCTGGCCAGTGGCACCGTCCTGCTGAAACCACTATTCAGTCCAAACATCCATTATCTTTCCAATTCGGCCTAATAAAGTTCGTTATCATCTCAACGATAGCGAACACTCATTTAACAGTAACTGCCTGACACCGGCCTCAATTGGAAAATATTACGACCCGATGATGCCGCCAGCCATAAACCGCACCTAAACAGTCACTCTTAGTGGCCGCCTGCAATATGTTTTTTCGTGACAAATCACTCATTGGAATTCTCATTCGCCCAAATCGCAGGCAGATTCTGTATTACTTGACGAAAATTCCAACGGAGCCAGGCTGAAAATTGTGTCTCATCACTGAAGATGATTTTTCTTTCGAAAATTTGCATACATCATTGTAGCCATTTCTTTGGAACCAATTTAATCACCGTTGTCATGGTATTGTGTATTCTCTCTAATGGCTTCAAATTGGAATAAAGTCTGAATAGCAGCAAATGATCAAATAAATTATTCGGCAAAATTAAAATTTGGCGTTTAGGTGTGGACTTCACATCAACACGGCCCTTACAATTTAACCACCCTTATAGAAACATATAGATTATATCAAAAATATTTATTTCGACAAGTAAATACAAACAAAAGCACATTTTAATTAAAAAGAAAGTAAAAAATCAGGGCGCAACAATAAACTTTTCTATTTACAAACATCGAACAAATTTTACTTAAAGTAGGAGAATTAGAGCATATTTTATACTACATACAGTTTTTCTTACCAAATATTAGTTTCAATATCTTGGTAAGATATTATTTAAACTTCACATTATGTAGTTTTTTTTTTTTAAATGTTTCGTCAAAACTTGATTTTTGATATTTGACTGAAGATTACCCAAGGAAAGTACTGCCAAATTTTCCGAGAAACATATTTTTACCAAATAGCGCTGATGCATGTTTGTTGGAAATGCACAAGAGCTTAATTCAATAGATTTTCGGTACAAAATTTTAAGATCAGTAAGGAAATTTTTTTTCTGAATTGCTAACCAAATTAAAAGATACAATGTGCTCATTTAAGGGTTAACTGCTATAAGAAAATTATTTATTAATTTAAAACGCTAACCTACTCATTATTTAAAACAAACTTATCATAAACTTAAAATCCCACTATTTATCATATGAACTGCCTTCGAATGGAACTGTCAAGTTAAAATTATCTTTGAGGCAAAATAGTTACAAATTTATGTGAGGACATTGAACCCTCATGAAATAGAGATGAAGTTACACCAATTGTTGGATATTCACAATTGGATCTGAATACGTCTTAAGTGAAGCACTGATACCATCGGGATGCCCACCTCTCCTAAACTACGGCCGTAAAGTTCGGCCAGACCGAATACTTAATGTACCTCCACCATGGATTGACGGTAGAAACTTCTACGAAAGACTGTTCATCAAAATCGAATTACATGGGTTCACACAAAAAATATTTTTTTTCATGAATTCAATCACGAAATTAATGAATCATCAATTCTAATTTTTTATTTAGAAATTGTTCTTCAATTCACGAAAAAATAGATAAGATTATCAATCACAGTTTAATTGGGCATAGAAAAAATTACTTGAATTAAAAAATTATCTTGATTTCAGATTACCAAATTTCAATAATACAATTAAAATTTAATTGATGTTGATTGCAAAACTTCAATTAATTTCATTAAATTACAAAAATGTAACTATTTTCAATTACAAATCTTTGGAATTGGCTTAGAATTTTTATTTTTGGAATTAATCAATTGCATTGTTTTTTGAAAAAAAATTAATTAAAATATTAAAAAAATGTTCATCACTTTATTTAACTTTAGTCTTACGAATTTATTAAAAGTTAATTGTATCAATTAACTTTCTTTAATTAAAAATTTTTAAAATTTTCAATTCATATGCCTTAATACTTAATGTTTCAACCTATTAAACAAGTATAGTTTGTACAATTAATTTATTATTGAAAAAATTATTCAACTTGTCAATTAACTTATTTTATTGGAAATATTTGGTTGCATATTATTTTCATGTGTTGTGGTAATACTTAAAAACTTATTAACATCGTTTTTTAAATTGTGCAGTTAGTCCATTACGTGGTATATATTAGACAAAATAAAGAGTATTTACGTAAGAGAGCCAGAATTGAAATATTGGGTCGCAATTTAAATGGGGGCCTGATATACAATTATTGAACTTGTCATGGCACCAAATTTTTGTGTTGCATTGGGAATCAGATTTATCTGAGGGCCTATGTATAAACTATACACCGCTAATTGACCTAGTTAGGCATGGTTGTTAAACGGTCATATTACTAGCACAATGTACAAATTTCACTGACTCGGAATGAATTTAGCTCTAACAAGAAACTCAAAACCAATTTTCGGATCGTTTATGTGCGGACTATAATATGCATTATGGACTGATATGGACCACTCTTTGGCATGCGTTGTTAAATATCATTACTACCACCACGTACCAAATTTCAACCAGATTCGGTATGAATTTTGCATTCTCCAAAATTGCCACAGAGAGGTTCAAAATCTGGGGATCGGTTATATGGGGCTATATATAATTAATGACTTATATTTATGAACCAATTTCCTGCTTGGTTGTTGGATACCATATACATACCAATTCACGTACCAAAATTTTGACCTAATCGGAGAATTTTTTGCTCTTTTCCAAGCCGGGCCTCCGGAGGCCAAATCTGCGGATTGGTTTATATGGGGCTATATATTTATTTATGGAAAACCGATATTCGACCATATTTATGCATGAGATGTTTGAGGTAATATTAAAACACAAAACGCTACCAAATTTCAACCGAATCGGCTTGCAAGTTTGCTCTCCACGAGGCTTCGGAGGAGTCAAATATAGGAGATCGCCGTCTTAATATGGGGCTATATATATTATTAATCCGATGTGATCAAATTTTGCATGATTGTATAGAGACCATATTACTAACTCATGTACCAAATTTCAGCGGATCGGTCATGACAAATCTTGCTTCTATTAAAGCTCTGCACGCGGAACAAAATCGGGGATCGGTTTATTATGGGGGCTATATATAATTATGGACCGATTCATTTGCGACCAAATTTTTGCACGGTAGTTTAGACACCATATACTAATACACCACGTATCTAAGTTACAACCGGATACGGTATGAATTTTGCTCTTCTAAGAGTCCGCGAGCGTCCAATATCTGCGGATCGCGTTTATATGGTGGCTATATATAATTACAGGAACCGATACTGGAACCAAATTTTATGCATGGGCTATTTTAGAACCAAAATATACTAACACCACGCTACCAAATCTTAGCAGGTCCGTTTTATTTATGGGACGGGCTATACGTGAAAGTGCTGTCCGATTATGGCCCATTTTGCCAATACCGGCTTCCCACCTACAAATTATAAGCGGGAGCAAATATTTATATGGTAACGTTGAGAAGTATTTATTTTAACAATTTATGTATGTTATAAAATTTTTTATGTTTTTTTGCATTCTCTGATTACAGCCACCTAACTGATCACACCATTCAGAAGTTTTCTCTATAATTTTGACCTTAAATGGCCATTTTTTATTTAATTTGATTGTTTTTATAAAACCTAATAAAGACTGAAAATCGATTGGAAGAAGAAATAAATTTCGGAATCGAGAGAAATTTGATTGATTCAAAGTAGGCATTTTCAGACCGAGTTTGTTAAGAACCTACTATACTTTATAGAGCCATCCACCTTCAATGTCGTACGGTATATTATTACAATGCGGGCGTTGTTTTTAGCGCCAACAATTCACTTTTTAGCTTTTAGAAATATATAGCCTCCATCACCTGCAAAATAGTATTTAAACAATTATCGTCAAGTTACTTGTCTCTTTTCTAAAATAATAATAAATTGAGCAAAGAAAATTTGCATTTGATAAAATTTTATTTCATGAGAAACAAATTATACTTCATAATATGCGTTTATTAGCAGGGAAAATTTAGCTATGGTTGTGTAAAAAATACTTCCAATCCCATCAACAAAAAAAAACGCCCATTTAATGCAATTTCCATATAATAAGAGTTTTTTACTTTCCAGACATAATGGGATTTAATTCCCTTTGCTGTTTGTTCCATACCAAATAAAACGAATCTAACCTTTAGAAGTATAATCTCAAAAAAAAAAAAATCAAAGAGCAAATGGAATTTACTCCCTAATGTATTACCTGAAACAATTACAAAAAAACGAGCATTTAGGAATGCTTTCAACATATTTAAAACCAAACACACGCTGCGATATCGCTATGATTTAATTGAAGATTATTTTTTCGTTTGAGCTTAAGCAATGCTAAGGACTGAAAGTAAGTACCTCTATAGCCAGGGAGTTGAATTCATTATTACGAAATTTGGTTTATATTTAAATGCTACAATTCAATGGAAGATAGAAACTTATCTTCAAATCTTCCACTTTAGATGTCTTGGAGTTCTTCTTTGTTTTTTGGATATGTTGTTCGATCGAGTAAGAACATTGGCATAACAAAATGCACAAAGCTTTAAGACCAAAAGCAATACTTTTAGGAAGGCTACGTAGAGAAGTATCAGAAATAGGTGGTGGTAGAGTTGAACAAATTAATCATACAATTTTGTGCGGATTGCTGTTGCAAGTGAGTTCTTATATTTTGGATAAAAAATAAAAATTTAAAGGATTCTTTATTGCACGATAAATTTTTTTTTTTGACTCAAGATAGATATTTTTATAAATTAATTTAGTCGCATACCGTACATCCTGAAGAAATCTAGCGCAATTTTCGTGATACAGACAGCGCATCATAGGTAAAAAGCTAGGCCGGACAGGATTCACACGACCCAGCGATATATATAATTTTATTGAAAGGGGACCAATATTTCGATCTCTCTCATTGAGTCAGATTGCATGACAAAATTCAAAGAAACAAAAATTGAAAGAATTCTTAAGGTTTCTTTTTCTCTACTCTATTAAAGGGGATTAGTTGGGTCTAAGGTAAGAGTTGATATATGAATTACGCTACAATTGAAAATTCTAATGTCATGGGTATAGCTAAATTAAAAAAAAGTGAACCCTTTAGTGTCCTAGATAGCCATTTTAATTCCATTTGTTCTACTTCTATATATACATTATTAGAATTTTATTTTTTTTTTGCGTACATTATTTAACTGAAGCAAAATGGGAGAAAAATTACACACAAATGAAACCTAAATATTTAATAAATTTTTATTTTACAAAAATAGATCAGCATTTCTTAAAATTTGAACAGTTTTACAAGAAATCCAACCATCTTGAACTTCTCTAAAGAAAATTTTGCAATTTTGACCTCAAATGTTTTCTTGGAAACTTTGAAATTATCTTCAACAAGTGAAAAACAAAAATAATAATTATATCTAATAAATTTGCTTAAATTTGTCGAAAATTTTTACTTGTTTTATGATATCGGCGTTTGTAATACAGTTTATTAAAAATTTTCTTAAATTAACCTAAATTTTCTAAAATTTCCTTCTTGGCGGGTTCGCTGTTTTTTGAGTGTATGTGGGTACTTTTGATTAAAAACAAATCAACGAAATGTACTTTCCTGGTGGGTTCACTGTTTTTTGAGTGTATTTGGGTACTTTAGATTAAAAACAAATAAACGAAATGAACTTTGCCGTAGGCCAAAACCGATTTACAAAAAAAAAAGGAAAAGTGGACTTTAAATTGAAAGGCAATTGCGACGTAGATCTGTTTATTGCTCGTCAAATGTAGACTTTTGAATAAACTCATATGGCAACAAATTGACCTCTGTAAGTTTGGAAAAAAATCAAAAAGTTGAATTTAGGTAAAATCGAGTTAAAAAAAATGTATTAGATTAGGTATAATAAGTTTGATCGGCCAAAAAATGTGCCTACCAAAAATATTCATTTTAGACCCCATAAAATATATACCGATCGACTCAGAATCACCTCCTGAGTCGATCTAGCGCTTGGTGTCCGTCCGTCCGTCTGTCCATGTATTTGTTGTTCACAGGATTCCGTTCGCAATTATTAACCGATTTGGGCACAAGGACGAACGCTATTGAATTCGTAAGAAACCGGATCAAATTTAGATATAGCTCCCATATATATGTATATAGCTCCCATATATATGTATCGACAAATGGAGTCACGTTGCGCATTTTTACAAACCGATCGTCATCAAATTTTGCGCATAGTAAACTTTTTCATCACCCTTTAAGTATGCAAAATTTCATCGAAGTCGGTTCAGATTTAGATATAACTCCCATATATACACAGATAAAAATAAATTTGAGAACCAATAACTTTTGTTGAAAACCAATAACAAAATTTGCTAATTTTCCTGCAACAAATTAATTTGTTACTTTAATAACATTTTACAAAAAGTTGTTAGCATCGTTATCATCAGAAGGCAACAAATAATTTGTGTTCTCAATAACATAATTTGTAAGTAATTTGTTGAGCATCCACAGTTACAAAATTATTTGTCGTTGAACGTTACGTTTAATCTCAACAAATATTTTGAATTTGAACGAAAAAATTTGTATGTGGTTTGTTGGAGTCTATCAATGCCCTTAAACAATTTATTGGTGTATTGACAAAAAATTAGAAATTGAAATTGACAGAATTATTGCACCTAAATTGCAAAATTGCCGGAAACGATTTTTGGAGATATTTTGTTAAGTACACCACAGGGAAGGAATATGACCAAAATTATACTTTTTGGACGGCGAACATGTAACATTTTTGTCGAAAATCCTACATACTCAGTTTGTAAATGTATGACGAATTTAAAGTTGAATAGTCAGGGTCTAGCAAGCATTTTGAAACTTTTTGCCAGTGATATAATTCTAGTTAATTACAATTGTAATAACTATGACGATTTTAAATTTGAATAGTCCAGGGTCTAGCAAGCATTTTGACAACTTTTTGCCCAGTGATATATATTCTAGTTAATTACAATTGTAATAACTCTAATCCCGATATTAATTTAGTTTTATTAATTATCTCATACAACAAACACATTTAAGAAACTACCAAATTTAAAAAATATAAATTTTTCACAAACAAAAATGCTTTTCTGTATTCTCTGATGAATGAGCTCTTTGCTTGCTATCAACACGTGCATGTGCGCAATCATTTTGTCGTATACGGTATTCTTTGCATACTTCTTTTAGCTTTCGTACATGTTCTCACGATGTGCGCGTAACCAGTCTTGTATTTTGTTTCATATCGATAGCAGTCAACTATTTTCGCAACAAAACAATTTGATTGAAATTCAGAATATTTCAATTATTTCCTCTGTCAACCATCTACAACACATTTCAACAACAAATGCCTTATATTCAATAGTACAAATTTGTTGAGCATCAGCAGATTTTACATACAAATAAAGTAGTTAATATTTATTTGCAGTTATTTTTGTGTGTATGTATCGCCCGATTTTCCCAAATTTGGCCATAAAATCCTTATTTATTAAGCGATCTTACTCAAACTTGGCTTACTCGAATCTTTTATGTGTACTGACAATATGTGCGAAAATCAACGAAATCGGTTCAGATTTAGATATAGCTCCCATATATATATGTATCGCCCGATTTGGTCAAATGAGGCCGTAAAACCCTTATTTATCAACCGATCGTACTCAAAGTTGGCTAAATATAATCTTCTATACCTTTAACTGTATGTGCGCAATTTCATCGAAATCGGTTCAGATTTAGATATAGCTCCCATATATATATATGTATCGCCCGATTTGGTCAAATTTTAGATTTATTACATAAATCTATTGCTCTATTTGCAGAAATGGATTTTGGATTTATTACCCACAACTTAATTGACCGATTTCCTCTTTTTTAACCTAAACCACATAGTGTCAGGGTATAATAATAAGTTTGATCGGCCAAAAAATGTGCCTACCAGAAATATTGATTTTAGACCCATAAAATATATACCGATCGACTCAGAATCACCTCCTGAGTCGATCTAGCGCTTGGTGTCCGTCCGTCTGTCCATGTATTTGTTGTTCACAGGATTCGCGGTCGCAATTATAACCGATTTGATGAAATTGGTACAGGAGTTTTTGGGCACAAGGACGAACGCTATTGAATTTGGAAAATATCGGATCAAATTTTAGTATAGCGCTCCCATATATATGTATCGCACCGATTTCGAAAATGGTCACGTTGCGCGTTATTTTCAAACGGATTCGTCACCGAAATTGGCAAAAGCTATCTTTTCCATGCCTTTCATTGCACAGTTAAATCGGTCAAGATTTAGATATGCTCTCATATATATGATTCGCCGATTTTTCTAAATTGGCCAATAAACCTTAATTTATCAACCGATTAACTGACCCAAATTTTGGGCTAAATGTAGTCTTCTGTAGCACTAACTAATGTGCAAAAACAATCATGGAAATCGTCGTTCAGATTTACTAAGCTCCCATTATATATGACCCGATTATTTCTAATTTGGCCATAAACACTTATTTATCACCGAATTTACTCAAATTTGCCTAAATGATCAGTCCTCTAGTAGCACTTTACTATATGTGCAAATAAATATCGAAATCGTTTCAGAGTTAGATATAGTCTCCCATATAGTATATTGTATTGCCGATTTTTTCGCCAATTTGGCCATGGAACCCTTCTTTAGTTAACGATCTACTAAAAGTGGCCTAGATACGCAGTCCTCTATAGTAATTAACTATATGGGTCAAAATTGGCATCGAAATCGGTTCATGATGTGATATACGCTCCCCATATATGTTATACACCCGATTGTTGTTAAAAATTTCGCCTGCTATCCAAACTCTTATGTTTTTGACCGATACAGGCCTGAATTTCTACTATCTTACTTCAAATCTTGGCACAGGTAACCTTTTGTGGTATTAACGAAACCAAGTCAAAAATTATGCCAAATTGGTTAGGATTTAAGATATAGCTTGCCATATATCATATGCAGTCGCATCGATTTTCCAAATGTTGGTGCCATAGTCTTCTCTTATTTATTAACGCAATGTTTACTCAAATTTCAATTTTGATGTTACTAGCCGAGTCGTACTTATACGTACTTTGCTAGTCTTACAAAGAAATTTGCGATTATTACAAATTGTATTTATTACCCACACTAATTTTTACGATTTTTCTCTTTTTTATAATTGGTCTAATATTAGTTGGCATACAAACTTCGTAGGTGCAATATCAACAACAGCGCAGTGTGCTAGATAGT
>PGFW01020278.1:6672-21314 GCA_003123925.1 Haematobia irritans
CTGTAGCTTTGAGTTAAACAGCAACTGAGAGAGAGAGTGAAGGAGGACGAAGGGAAGGCAATTGTATGGGGCTGTGTAGCTTTACTCTGAGATTAAGTGATTCTATTACGTGTTTTGCCAGGTTCCGAACTTACGGCCGTATATACTTGTTTTTTTGTTTATGAAACGTGTGACCTCAAATATTTTCAACTGCTTCTTCAGCTGTCTTTCAGCCGACTGCTGCTTACTTTCGGGATCATATGAGTAACTCCACGATTAATTAGCTGTCACGATGTTATGGACGTGATTGGAAGCACCGCAATAGTATTTTTGAAGTATTTCTTTTGACCAATCTATCCTGTTTTTGATTGGTCGACCAATTGTGTGGGATCCAATATGATAAAGAGAGAGATTTAAAATTTAAAAATAATTTTAACTTCAAGACATTTCTCTATGAAGTATAATTAGAAAAAAAATTTCTATTATTTATACGATTATTTAATGAGAATTTTTAGAATGGTCATACATTCATTACAGTGAGATAACTAAACAAATATCGTGTTAATAATATCATATATACGTTATAAATCTTGTTATGCAATCTGTGAAAAACTTCTACGACTTCTTACATTCTTTTCTTTCTATGCTTGGTCTTCAGACGCGTTAACCATACTCAAACAAAACATATTTTAAAAATGGTGAACGGCAAAACAAACGAATTAACCAGAAAATCAACAATCAATACCGACACAAAATCATGAGAGCCGAGTACACATTTTACATTTCTTTGTTATTTTGGTTTATTTTACCATAATATCTGTTATATCTAACAGTGATCCATCATACCTCAGCGCCAAACTCATCGGTCATTCATTGCTTCCTCTTTTGAATATTATTGATAACAAGAGAGTATAAAGAAACCTTTGCCCAAAAATAGTATGTAATTGTTTTTACTTAATCGACTCCTACAGCAAGCACGATAACTGGATGAAAGGCTCTCACCTTCAGTTTTCGCTGTCTGTTGTTATTTCGCGCGGGAGGCATTTTTACTTATGAAATGAAGTGTTTCGGAGAAATATCCTTGCGTAGGGTTTGTTGTAAAGACTTCTTTTTTACAGGGTGATAACGCTCATACACCGTTTCAATTTTTCTTTCTTTTTTAGTTATTTGCCTTACCCCAATAAATTTCAACATGATACTGTTGAATTTCAGAATTCGCTACGATAGTAATTTCACTACTACTGCAAATGACATTTGTAAATTTTACGATTCATGATTTCACGTACAATTCTGGATTAAAAATCTCAATACTCTTTATTGAAAAAAAATGGAAATTATTCTAGGAATTCATTTTAATTCAAAAATTTTTAATGAAATTTGGATAAATTAAGATAAAAAGTATTACGAATAATAAACAGATATTTTTGTGAAAAGAAAAATTACGAAATTTTAGAAAATATGATTTTTAAAACCTTAAATCCATTATGGAAAACATTTTTCAATGACGGAAAAAGATGAATACCAAAATGTTGGTTAAACGCATTTCTTACATACGTGCAAATTTTTCAAATTACTTGAAATGTTAGTGAACTTATTACTTTTTTCTTAGTCGTTTTTGAAGCAAACACCCGTTACTCGTGGAAATCAATGCGGAGAACTAAAATCGCTTAAATTTATACTAGCTTCATTTATCTGCGGTTTTTAAGAGCTTTTGGTCGAAATCAAATGATGTAGAATGTTGTTTAGCAGGGCTTATATCCAGGAAATTCTAGGCAGTTTCGGAATGAAAATTTATGAGTTGATGATATTTGGGCAAAATAGGGTTGATTGAAATTTCTCGAAAGCAACTATGTTTTTAGATCATCGTGGCAAAGTGGGACTGAAAAGCTGTCGATTTCTCAAATTGTCCTTTTCGCGATACATAACTCGTGGATGTGAAATAATTTCGGGAGAAAATTCGCGAAAATTTTGTAAGCTGGGAGGCATAAATTTTAGATTTGCAAAATTCTTTGCGTCAAATGTCCAGGAACCTATAATCTGGTGATTTAGGAAATCCATATGGATAAATTGCTGTGGGTTTAATCCAAAAATTTAATCGAAAAACGTGGTTGCTTTGAAAGGGAGTTTTCACAATTTCGTTCGGATATTTTTAAATGGAAATTTCCTGCAAAATTTGATTGGAAGCTTTGATTTTAGGCTCCTCAGAATAAGGCCCACTTCTGAAGGAAACCTGTCACCTGAGCAAATTTAGGTGTCTTTTAGATTATTGGTTTCAAAAAAAAAATCACTTAATTTATCAAAAATGCATACCTTTTCTCCGAAAATATTTAAAAATGTGTAAAAGTATGTTGGTGGAGCATTACGTTTTAAACTCTCCGATGATTTCCAATATTTATTTGAATTAAATAATTAAACTTGATTTCAACTGAAACTTTACTGATGTTATCTTGTAGGAGGTTGATCAGAAGAAGTTCTTTAAAATGGTGAAACAAGGTGTGAAGCTGCGGTCAGGATCAAAATTTAAACAAATGATCAAATGTCAAAAATTATGCTATGAATTTATACACGGGTGTTCCACTTTGAAAGGGAAATTTTCGTTGAACAGTTAGGGTCAAAACACTAGCATAGGCTGATTATTCACTATATTGTTCACATATAGAAGTTTGCCACTATCTTTCCAAAACTTTTGTTATTTACTTAAAAAGAAATTTATTTTAAACATCTTATTTATTCACGAACGAAAATTCCGAATTTTCATTAATTGTTCTCTTTTTTTTTTTTTGAAAAATAATTTCAAACAGCAATTTTTTGCGACCTTGTCTTTTATGTAAATCGAGAAAACGGACTGAATGAATGAAAGCTAGTAACCAGTAATTGTAAAAAAAGTAAAAGACAAGTGCATACAAAGTCTCCAAAAAATTTATGAATGAGGCGTAAAAAACAAAAATGAATGAAAAGTAGTGAGTTTTTGTATTGTGTTCAAAATAATGTAATGAGGAATATATTGATGAATCATTGAGCCAACAGAGATTTGCAAAACAAAGTTAAGGTGTAACATACGCAAAAGCATAACAATAACTGGGTGATAGGTAATATGGTATATTAGGTGTAAGACAGAATTTTTTTTTTTTTTTGCCTGCTTTCGGTCACGCAAACAAACCAAATAATTATCACAACACCCTTGTGGAAGAGAATTAGTTGGAATTAATAAGTTAAGATCTAAGGTCTTTACCATGGAATGTTCCCAACTAATTTTCCGTCCAATGGTCCTGTAAGATATAATATAATGGTTGCCACCAATTTTTGTTTAATTTTGCCTTTTGACAAAAATGGAGCCAATTTTGAATTAAGGCTTTTCTCAAAAGTTACTTTGAGGGCAAAATTTGCGTCCTAAAAGACAATATCGCCCTCTTTGAAAATTTTTGTGGCCGCTTGTTCTGAAGGTTATTATTGATGCTGGTTCTTTTCGTAAGCCTCGGTGATATACTTTCGCAAATCATGTCTTATTCGCTGCAAATGGTCGTCTCGAGAGAGATGTGAAGATGGTTCATCTAAAAGATTTACTTTTTTTAGTAGCTCATAAGACGAGCCATGAGTTAATCATATCGAATCCAAATAAGGCTATGAAATAAGGGGAATTAATGTAGGATTGATGAAGGAAGCGTTTTCTAAGTGCGCAACTAATAGATGTTAAAATTTTGAATCGCCATTCACAGTTTGGCTCATTTTTCAAATACCTCTGATACCAGCAATCAGTGAACGGATTGACACACGCTCAGAGGCGTTTGATTGAGCGTGAGTATAGAAGCTGTATAACAATCGTTGTATGGCCGTACGAAGTAAAAAAGGCATTCAAATCAAATTAGCACGATAACTGGCTGCCATTATCGCTAATAATCGTCTCAGGTATGCCATAGAACGTGGAAAAATATTCCTTTGAAAGAAAATCTTTTTATGGCATTAGAGGTAAATTTTCGTAATGGACATAACCAATGAAATTTGGTTAAATGGTCCAAAACGATAAGGATACCTATATTACCACTTTTGCTTCTAGGATAGGGTCCTAGAATGTCTATGTATAGACGCTGGAATGGTCTGATGGACACAGCCTGTTTCGTCCATTGGAGGCTTAAAAGCAGTTGTGTTTGGTTGAGATTTCTGTAGTTTACATACTTCACAATCTTCTAACATAATCTCTAACATCAGTGACCATTCCTGGCCAGAAAAAGTTTCGCCTAAATTAATTCGAGCGTCTTTTCGCATGCCACATGTCAGCTAATGCGCACTGATCATGAGCCTATGATAATTTCCATACAGATAGGTCCATTGGAATCCCATAATTTCCAAGCAACTATCTTCTTGGGATCAATCCCCCTATAATGTTGTGTCCGATAATACACATATTTAATCGATCCGGTTTCCAAAAATCGGGATATTTGTTGCTCGTCCTTAATCAACTTTCGATCTAAGTTACACATGAATCATGGGGTCGTCAAAGCAGGGTGATTCTAATCATACTTACTGGACTCGGTATTTTCCAGAGCCGCTATGTCATCACATGGTATACGAGACAATGCATCGGGGACGACATTGTCTTTTCCCTTTCGATGACTAATGGTAAAATTGTAAGCTTGGAGCTTAAATACCCATCGGGCCAAGTCTGCCACTACAATGTCTGGTTGTTTCAAGGTGAGGCACAGGAGACTCGATGTGATCTTGGTGAACCAGCTTCGAACTAACTGGAGCTCCAGATTAACAACGAAAACTTTTAATCGCATTCTACAAGCGGCCAAACATTCTCGTTTCCGTACCACGCTGTAGTGCGTTGAGCGAATTAATGTTTCTTTGCTCATATAAGCAATAGGTCCTTTCTTGGCCATCTTTATCCAATTTGGATCAAGATAACTGCGCCAATGCCAGTGAATCGCCTTGCATCAACAATGCAAAATAAAATGTTTTCGGGAAAAATCAGGGTTGACTAGAAGGGGAGCTGAAGTGAGAAGTTTTTTAATTTCCTGAAAGCAATTGGGCTTCTTCAGACCAATGAAACTTCTTCTTCGTTTTCAAAACTTCAGTTGATTGGATACGTCACTGTAGAGAAAAAATTACGTATGAATCGTCTGTTTACCACCCGTTTATCAAGAAAAACCTCGTAACCTGTTTAAGGTGGCGGGGTACGCCATTCACAACTTGCGTCAATTTTACTGGGGTCAGTGGGTGATGGACACCAATTTTCCAATAAACGTAAGCAAGGTAATTTACCTGGTACGCAAAAAAATGACTTTTGACACATTTAGCGGTCCAAATTGGCCTTGCGGAACTGTGATGAGATGCGAACTAATACCTCAATATGTGTGTGGAAGTCCTCGGATACGATGACGAGATCATCCAGATATCCAAAGACACAATGTCTTAGGTCTGGTGGAATGATCTCATCCATCAACCTACACATAGTTTGAGGGGCATTACAGAGCCCGAAAGGCATTACCACAAATTGGTACAATGGCCTTCCAGGCACTGTAAATGCCGTTAGTTCCTTAGACGCATCATCAAGGCCAATTTGCCAAAATGCGTCCTTCAAGTCCAATTTTGATATGATATTAGCCCGAGGAAGTCTAGCGAAGATTCCCTTTCAATAAGTTTGGCTAACGGAATATGCCATCCTTTTTTGTTACCAAAAATTTAATTTCCGGCATCTAAGCATAGCGCTTACTACAACGGGTTTTCACTACGAGTCGCATTGGCGAAACTCCTCAGGCCCGAATTGGAAATGGTTCAATGACACTCAAGACTAAGCATCCTGTCGATTTCTCCAAACATTAGATTTTCTACGGCCGGAGACACAGGGTAGAAGCGTTGCTTCACAGGCCTAGCGTCCACCTACGTCAATATGGTGTTTGATAAGGTTGGTTCGTCGAGCAAGCTTGTTTCTCGAAGTGGGAAACAAATCAATAACGGATAAAGTTGTTGTCGTTGTTGTATTAGATCAAACGATAATAAGTCTTCCAGCAGATTGCTCAAAGGGTTTGATCTATCTTGCAATCTCTGTCAGCCGAATTTATTTCTGAAATATCATTTATATCATTTGACAATATCAAGTCAATGGAATTCAAAACATTGGGTATAAGATTGAAACTTCGCCAAAAGTCTAACCCAAGAATTAAATTTTGGGTTATAGATGGTATGATAAATAATTTTAAGGATTTCTTCTGATCCTTAAAGGAAATGTCAACATCTATCCAACCTCGACAATTGAGATTTTTCCATACGGCGGTTTTTTTGTTTGACTTGTTTTGAATAATCGAAAATCGCGTTGAGCCAAACTAGCTCCAACACAGCTAATATTTGCGCCTGTGTCTAGGAGTCCTAGTTCTTCAAAATCTAAAAACTTTACTTTTGCGTAATACCTCATATCCTTGGGGTTGGAAATAATTGTCGAAATTAACATCTTACGACATAATCTCTTTAATTTATAAAATCGTCTAATGCGTTGTGTTGCCGGTTTTTGGGTTTTTTTGGCTTGATGACAAAACAGAGACGAAATATTTTGGTCTTTTTTGATGTAATCCTTGTGTTGGTACTAGGATATAATTCTGTTGTTTTTTTCTGATCAAATTTTGATATAGCATGTGGTTAAAAACTTTTTGATATTTCACTTTCATTCTGTGTTTCATTAGAGGGGTTTATGTCCGGTTTCGATGATTGGGATACTCGTAAATTGAATTTACTGGGGACCCTGTTGGTTTAAGTTTTTGAGGTTTGGTTTTTGTTACTTGGCCTTCGGTTTTTATTGGCCGACCGTAGCAGAAAATAATCGTAGTTCGACTGGGAGTATTTTTGCCAATGATGACCTAAGTATCCACAATTCCAACAACGCGAAGTGGTCTCAATACCTTGAACAGCGTCTATAAAATTTTCGTCATTGTTAGACTCTTCATCACAATTGTCCTCGGGTGTAAAAATTTCAGATACCATACGACGAGGAGCAAAATTAGTATTGGGATTACGAAAACCTAAGTTTTTTCGACACGGATGATCGTCATTTAAAAAGTTTTCCACGTTTTTGGACAAGACGAGGGCGAAGTTTTCTCAAATCCGATAAGATTCTATAATTCATATATAATAAATCGCTGCCTATATCAGGACGTAAATTCCTCTGAAGGATTTCTACGAATTTCGAATTCAAGAGATCGGGAGCATTGCAAAACGATCCACAGATGGATGAAATCCTTTCAAAGAAGTGGAAGTCGAACGTTTCATTGGTTTTTGTTTGCGATTTCGAATCTAATTCTTTTAAGTCGTACGTGGTGCTTAAATTCAGCGATGACTGATTCCGCGAATAGCGATGCAACAGAAATTGGTTCCAGAACAATAACTTCGACGTTTTTGTGTAAGCGCCAAGTATCCGCAATCTCGTCCTTTGCCACTAATAGAATGTAGTAATATATACGACAAATCAAGAGAAAAATCATTCCACTAAAATTGTCTCTAGTCAATGTCTTGACTCGAATAGAAAATTCTTCTACAACTCAAACATGTAGATGAGCCATCAAATTTTAAATTCACAAATTTTGTATTACAGAAGTATACACGATCTGGTGGTATAAATTGGTTTGAGCGTTAGACAAAATTATTTGAAACTGGAATGTAAAACATTATCTGAACTACTAGGACGTAAATTGGGTTTTGCGATGGTTCAGGCATCAATAAATTTGTATAATTTGTGGTTATATTTTGAGGTCTATTACCACTGTGCACTGTATTAGGTGTTTGGTGGAATATTCTTGTTGAGAAATTAAAAAATTTTTGTAAAATCCGATGTTATAATTATTCTCAAATCATTCTATTGATTTCCTCAATAGGTTGATCTTGAGTAGATTGAAACTGGATTGGATATAAGATCCAAGATTTAGCTTACGGTCTGGTGTAGTCATTTGACCACCGTGAGCTCCTAAGCTCAAATCTTGCCAATTAGATTGAGACTCATTGAACAAATTTCTATTTGTAGTATTTGAACTACGTGTATTGTACGTTTTATGAAAAGCACCGCGCCCCGTATTTTTAGTATTGGAAGAGGTTTTCCTTTGAAGGCGCAGGCCTTCGATGAAAATAACTAATTTTCGTAGATACTTTAACTCACAGGATCTATTACAAGACAGGACAGGACAATCGCCAGAAAGTAGATAGATGATCTTTCATCACATGTTCGATGAAACATATTGATGTGAACATTCATCTATAATTTAAGCCTCCTGTCCTTTCAGACATTAATTCGTTAACATAAGGCAATTACCTGCCTCCACAACAGTTTGTGGGCAGAATTGGGCTAAAATTTGAATTAGATGAAGGACTACGCTCCGTCATCTTGAAATAATAAGTTTGACTAAGTCTAAAGAAAAATTAATTTTAATATTCACGTTCAATCGCACTAAAAAGTAAACACTTCTTGGAAACAATTTGGGAAAATATGAAGTATTACAAAACAAGAATTTTAAAACAAGGATGTTTTCTCTTTCCGAAACATGGTTTGACCAATAAAAGGAATACAATAGCGAAAATTTTTGATACTATTAAAAAACTGGTCTAAAGTGGCACGATAGATAATCCAAAAAATATTTAAATACCAGACAAACCTGCCGAGATTTTATAAAACACACTCAAAATCAATCTGACGGACATCGTTGTAAATTAGCAAGTAACGCGCAAATTACAAAAAATCCTTATGATCGATCAGAAGCAGATAACTAAGGCCAACATAATTAAATTTTAAAGGAATAAATATCATGTATTTAAAGAAAATAAAAGTGAAATTTCTACAAAAATCCTGAAAGCATTTACAAACATTCATCGGTTAGCTAATTCGTGGCCTTGCCTCAAAATGCTAAAGTCCAGAAGAACTTTGAAAATTATTCAATGAAAATCGTTGAAAAACACAATAAACAATATGAAATTTAAAATGGAAAAAATATAAGAAAAAAATAGGAGCCAAAAGGACATTAAAATGCCTCCTTCGGCCCCCACGTTTGGGCGCACAATTATGTAATGTAACAAGAAAGACCAAAAGGGACTTTCGTATGCACTTTTGATATCGCAAATATTCAAATTAAAGCATCGCTTGCAATAAAAAATGGAAAATGGAACGGCGGGAGCCTTTGAAAACTAGCTGAAGCAGTCGGGTGGGGGGGGGATTCGATGTCTTTCTCCAATTAATATCCTTTTCCATTAACATAAGGATTATTATGAGACTCCCTGAATCAAAATCTAACAATGAATCTATTTTAAAGATTAATAAATCGAATATCGTTAAAAAAAATATTAAAAATCTTAAGCAAAACCTGAAACTAAAACCAAAATGAAAATTTAATATTCATCAATTTTACCCGGGATGAAATCAAAGTAGTCAAAAATTTCGCACTATTAGATCTCTTAGATGGTAAAGAGATTAATGCCTCATAGACCGGCGCACCTACCTGAGTGTGTTCTAAGATGCATTACATTTCTTTTAGAAGCCCTTAATTCGGAACACTGTTCAAGACCTTTATTGTCTCAATTCTTACAAGAAAACATCCGTTTTTTTTACTTTAGAAAATTCATTTTAAAATTATAAAATATTATTCAATGAATATTCTTATGAGTATAATTAGAAATTATATTGAGAGCGATATTTAATGTAGATATTTTTAGAATGCTATAATTCATTAACAGTGAGATAATAAACAAATATCGTGTTATAGAAATATCATCAATATAGTTATAAATTTTCGTGTATGCATGTAATGAAAAACTTTAAGCGATTTTATATTTTTTATTTCTATGTTGTGTCTTCAACGGGTTAACATATCAAACAAAACATATTTTAAATGGTGAAGGCAAAACAACGAATTAACAGAAAATAACAATCAAACCGAACAAAATCATGAGAGCGAGTAAATTTTACATTTCTTTGTTATTTTGGTTATTTACATATATCTGTTATAGTCTAACAAGTGATCATCATATCAGCGCCACTCATGTCATTGCTCTCTTTTGATTATTATGATAAAAGAGAGTATAAAGAAACCTTTGCAAAAATAGTATGTAATTTGTTTTTATTAATGGACTTACCAGCAAGCACGATAATGATGAAGGCCTTCCTCACTTCAGTTTTGGCTGTTGTTGTTATTGCGCGGAAGCATTTACTATGATGAAATGTTGGAGAATATTTTTGCGTAGGTTTGTTGTAAAAGATTTAACAGGGTGATACGTCATCACACGTTCATTTTTTTTTTTTTTTAAGTTTTGCCTTTACGACGAAATTGTCAACATGATATGTTGAATTAAATTGTAAGGATATGTAAATTCATACTATGCAAATGAATTGTAATTTTAACGAATTGATGAAAATTTTTTCAGTAAATTTCTGATTACAAATAATACTCTTAATGAAAAAATGGAAATATTTCTAGGGAATTCAATTGTAATTCAAAATTTTTTATGAATTTGAAATAAATTTAAGATAAAAAAAAGTATTACGGAATAAACATATTTTTTGTGAAAAAAGAAAAATTTACGAAATTTAGAAAAATATGATTTTTAAACTTTAAAAGTCCATTATCGAACAACATTTTCAAATAGAAAGATGAATACCAAAAAATGTTGGTTAAATCCATTTCTTACATACGTTGCAAATTCTTTCAAAATTTACTTGAAAATTGGTATGACTTATTATTTTTTCTTAGTCGTTTTTGAAGCAAACACCCTTAGGCGTGGAAATCAATGCCGGAAACTAAAAAACGCTTAAATTTAACTAGCTTATATAGGTCTGCGGTTTTAGAGCTTTTGGTCGAAAATCAAAATGATGTAGAAATGTTGTTTAGGCGCAGGGCTTATATCCAGGAAAATTATAGGCAGTGTTCGGAATGAAAATTTATGAGTTGATGATATTTGGCCAAAAATAGGGGTTGATTGAAGATTTCTCGAAGGCACTTGTTTTTAGATCAGTTGGCAAAAGGTGGACTGAAAGCTTCCGATTTCTTGGCAAAGGCTTCCTATTTCCGATACACCAACTCGATGATGTGAAAATTTGGGAGAAATGCCGAATTTTGTAAGCTGAGGCATAAAGATTTTAAGATTTGCAAATCTTGTCAATCCAGCGGAAGCGTATAATCTGGATGTCTTGGAATACCATACTGGTATAAGAATTGGCTTGTGGGTTTTATCCAAAAAAATTAATCGAAAACGTGGTTGCTTTTGAAGGAGTTTTCCACATTTCGTTCAGGATATTTTTAAATGGTAATTCTCAAATTTGATTGGAGCTTTGGATTTTAGCTTCCTCAGAGAAGTAGCCACTTCTGAGGAAACTTGTCACCTGAGAAATTTAGTTGTCTTTTAGATTATTGTTTCAAAAAAAAAAATCGACTTAAAATTTATCAAAAAAAATGCATACCTTTCTTCCGAAATATTTAGAAAATGTGTAAAAGTATTTTGGTGGAGATTACGTTTAAAAACTCCGAGTGATTTCCAAATATTATTCTGATTAAATTAATTAAAATTGAATTTCACTGAAACGTTCTACTGAATGTTATCTATGTAGGAGTTTGATCAGAAAAGGAAAGTTCTTTTAAAAATGGTGAAACAAACGTGGAAAGCTGCGGTTCAGAGCCAAAATTTAAAGCAAATGACCAAAATGTCAAAAATTAGCTATGATTTAGTAACACGGTGTTGCCAACTTTGAAAGGGGAAATTTCGTTGACAGTTAGTCAAAAACTAGCAATACTGATATTTCACTATATTGTTCACATATAAGTTTCACATTATCTTTCCAACTTTTTGTTTATTTCTTAAAAAGAAATAATTTTAAACATCTAATTTATTCAACACGAAATTACCGAATTTTCATTAAATTGTTCTCTTTTTTTTTTTGAAAAAAATTCAAAAACAGGCAATTTTTTTGGCGAAACTTCCTTTAGTTAAAATCGAAAAACGGAACTGAAATGAATGAAAGCTAGTAACGCAGGTATTGTAAAAAAAAGTAAAAGACAAGTGCATAACAAAGTCTCCAAAAAAAATTAAGTGCGAATGGAAGGCGTTAAAAACAAAATGAATGAAAGTAGATGAGTTTTTGTTATTGTTTCTATATTATAATTAAATGAATGAGGAAATATATGATGATCATTGAGCACAACGAATTTGCAAAACAAATAAAGTGTAACATACCAGCAGAAAAGCATAAAATAACTGTGGATTAGTGAAATAATGGTATATTTAGGTGTAAGATCAGAATTTTTTTTTTTTTTTGCACTGCTTCGCGTCACCACAAGATTTGACTCCGGACCTCTGGAAAAGACCAAAATTTATCTGATTCATTGAAAAATTTGGTACGTGTGTTAGTATAATGGCTCAAAACTCCCATCAAAAATTTGGTCGAAATCGGTCCAGATAATTATAGTATAGGCCCCATATAAACCGAATCCCCAGATTTGACCTCCACAAGAGCCCCTTGAAGAGGCAAAAATTCTCCCATTGGTTGAAAAATTTGGTACGTGGATGTTTAGTATGATGGATTCCAACAATCCATGCGGGAGTGGTTCCTATCAGGCCATAATTATATATAGTTTTCCCATATAAACCATCCCAGATTTGAAATCCTCCGGTTTCCTTTGGAGAACAAAAGTTCATTCCGAATCTGCTTGAAATTTGTACGCGTGGTGATCGTGTAATGATATTTAACAACCAAATGCAAAAAGTGGTCCATTATCAGTCCATAATCATATAAGCCCCAATATAAACAGATCCGATATTTGGTTTTTGGAGCTCTTGGAGGAGCAAAGTTTTCATCCGAGTCTGTTAAAAATTTGGTAGCGAGAGCTCGTTATTGTGCTAAGTAACGTAAAAAAAAAAAAGTTTTTCTTTTGTTAGAAGTTTTTTGATTGCTTCGAAAATTTTAAGATACTTATTATCACCACAAAAAAATTCGTTTGTTACAAAAATGTTTATTTTTTCAATAAAAAAAGTTATTTGAAAACACAACACAGTCCATTTCGTTTATAACACACTTTTCTTTTTTCTGACTTTAGTCTTTAATGCAGACACATTTTACAGTTCAAAATCTTAATGATAGTACAATGTAATGTTGAACATTTTTTCGGTATCTCCGAACATATCTGGAATATAAAGGTGAAAAAAAACAAAAAAAACTTGGTCGAATCAGGGATCGAACCCATCGACCCCTTGGCATGCAATTCGACGTAGCAACACAACTACTCCACGTGCCAAACTAATGTTTGTTTCTGTTAAATAAACTTTGTTTATTCGGTTCGTGGGCGCCGCAAGCTATGCTATATAAATATAACTTAAAACATATTCAATTAAAAATTTAATTGATCCAACAAATTTTTTACTTGAAACAAAAATCAATCACAAAAAATAATAGATCAATTTTATTTTTTAATTGGATCATTAACATTTTTAATGACCTTCAATTATTTTTTAAATTGATACTATCATTTCTAGTGATTGAAGAACATTTCAATTAAAAATTAATTGAATCAATTAATTATTCTGTGATTGAATCAGAAAAAAAATTTTTTGTGTGTAATAGCTCAGTGGTTAGTGTGTTTGGCTTACAAAGTGCATGTCCCAGTTCGAATTCTACCGTCCAGGCGAAAGGTAAAAAAAAAATTTAGAAATTTACAAAATCATATAATTTCTTCTACATTGTTGGTAATTAAGGCGTGTTAAGAACTAAAAAACCCTCGTGATGTGAAGAAAAAATGTGAAGGGAAAATGCAATTAGCACAAAAAACAATGTTTTTTTGTTTGAGTTTGTCTTTTTGAAAATTGATTTTTACGATCCTGGAAAAGAATAAACGTTATCAACAAAAAGTATAACTTTCTTCCAAAATACACTTCTTACAGCGAAAAACAAATAAGAAACGAACCTTTGTTGTTCTAAAATTTCGTATTGGGAGGAAAGAATTATTTTTTGTTGCGGTGTATAAGGCGTTAACAGTATGCCACGGCATGCCCCTTAACTGGCTCCAACAATCGGTCTATAGTTATATAATAGCCCTCAGATAAATCGATCCCCATCACACAAAAAATTGGTACATATAGAAGTTCATATAATTGTATATAGCCCCCATATAAGCGAACCCCCATTTTTCAATTCTGCCCTCTATCCATGTATGGACTAAGCTCACAATTAGAAACGATGTTAAGACGTTTTAGATACCACGACCCAAGTAATTCGATGGCGATGACATCTTATTCGTAAAAGTTTCTAGCACAAATCCATGGTGGAGGGGTAACATAGAATTCAGGCCTGGCGCGATACTTACGGCGCGTATATACTTGTATTTTTTGTTTATGAAACGTGTGAGCCTAAAATAATTTTCGAACTGCTTCTTCAGCTGTCTTTCAGGCAGTGTCTGTTTTATTGATGGATAGGGTGTTTAATTGTACTTGAGATTTGATTGTGGTGACGGTAGCCGACTGCTTTGCTTACTTTGGGATCAATATGAGTAATCTCCACGATTAATTAGCTTCACGATGTTGATGGTGGTGATTGGAAGCACCGCAATAGTATTTTTTGAAGTATTTCTTGTTGGACGCAATCGTATCCTGTTTTTGATTTGGCTCGACCAATTCTGTGGGATCCAATATGATGGTCAAATATTCATAGC
>PGFW01020284.1:16595-28350 GCA_003123925.1 Haematobia irritans
GGTTGAAATTGAATTAAAATCCAACCGATCAATGGGTAGAAGTTGCTCTAATATATCAAATAATTCAAAACCAAAATGCAAGATTTCGGAATTTAAAATGGAAACAAAATCCAAACTAATATATGAAAATTGCGAAACACATCAATCTCTAAATAGATAGGTTTATATAGTAACATATATCTTTCCTACTTCTGTTATGTCTAGAAAATTTTAATATAACATGGTAAGTCAAGATAATGATTTATCTTGCAACTGTGAATCTTAATCGATTGAAATGGAAGTAAAATCCAACCGATCAATGGGTAGAAGTTGCTCTAATATATCAAATAATTCAAAACCAAAATGCAAGATTTCGAACAAAATCCAACATAATATATGAAAATTGTGAAACACATCAATCTCTAAATTGATAGGTTTATATAGTAACATATATCTTTCCTACTTCTGTTATATCTAGAAAATTTTAATATAACATGGTAAGTCAAGATAATGATTTTTCTTGCAACTGTGAATCTTAATCAATTGAAATAGAAATAAAATCCAACCGATCAATGGGGTAGAAGTTGCTGTAATATATCAATCCGTTGAAGTGAGAACAAAATCGCAAGTTTTAACATATAGACATGACACAATACATCATCAATCCCTAAATCGTTAGGTTCTCTAAATAAAATGTATCTTTCCTACTTCTGTTATTATCTTGCAACTGTGAATCTTAATTGGTTGAAATGGAAGTATAATCCAACCGATCAATGGGTAGAAGTTGCGCTAATATATCAAATCTTTCAAAACCAAAGTGGAAAATATCGGATTTTGAAAAGGACACAAAATCATACCGAATGATTAGGATTTGTACATGCAATAAATACATCAATCTCTAAATTGTCCCGAAGACAAATGTATCTTTCCTACTTCTGTTATATCAGGAAAAAGAGATATATAACACGGTAAGTCAAGACAATTATTTATCTTGCAACTGTGAATCTTAATCGATTGAAATGGAATTAAAATTCAAACGATCAATGGGTAAGGAAGTTGCTCTAATATATCAAATATTTTAAAGCCAAAATGCAAGATTTCGAAATTTAAAATTGAAACAAAATCCAATCTAATATATATAAATGGCGTAAAACATCAATCTCTAAATTGACAGGTTTATACAGTAAAATGTATCTTTCCTACTTCTGTTATATCTAGAAAATTTTAACATAACATGGTAAGTCAAGATGCTTTATCTTGCAACTATGAATCTTAATCGATTGAAATGGAATTAAAATTCAACCGCATCAATGGGTAGAATGTTGCTTTAAAATATCAATCCTTTATATCTATTCCTTAATTGATATTAATGATTAAAAAAATAAACCATACTTACTTCCATTTTATATAAAACAATGTATTCATTTTTGAATTTGAAGTGAGAATAAAATTCAAAGTTTTAAATAGATAGAAATGACACAATACAGCATCAATCCATAATTGTTTAGGTTACTCTAAATAAAATGTATCTTCCTACTTCTGTTATATCACGAAAAAAAGAGATGTATAACATGGTAAGTCCAAGATAATGGTTTATCTTGCAACTGTGAATCTTAATCGTTGAAATGGAAATAAAATCCAACCGATCAATGGGTAGAAGTTGCGCTTAATATATGCAAATCTTTCGAAATACAAGTGGAAAACATCAGTATTAAAAAGCGAAACAAAATCAAAGCTAATAATTAGAAATTATGCTCAATACATCAATTTCTAGGTTCCCGCGAGCCGAAGTCGAAATGTAATCTTTCCTACTCTTCTGTTATATATAGAAAATTTTAATATAAACATGGTAAGTCAAGATAATGATTTAATCTTGCAACTGTTGAATCTTAATCGATTGAATATGGAATGTTAAATCCAACCGATCAATGGGTAGAAGTTGCTCTAACTATTATCAAACCTTCAAAACCGAAATGGAAAAATATCTGAATTTAAAATGGAATCACATTCCAACTTAAATATATGGAAATGGCGCAATATATCAACCTGTACATTGCTTTGGTTTACCGAAGTAAAAATGTATCTTTCCTACTTCTGGTTATATCATGAAATGTGAAATATAAACATGATTAAGTCAAGATAATCAATTTATAATTGAAGCTGTGAATCTTAATCAAATGAAATTCGAGTAGAATACCATCCGATCAATGGGTAGAAGTTGCACAAATATCTAAAGCCTTTGAATTTTTGTTTTTGTAATAAAGAATATAATTGGATTGAAAAACGATATCGAATACATCCAATTAAAAGATTGTTTAAAAAGAAAATATATCCGCTCCAAAATTATAATAATACATAAACATGTAACTTTCTATTTCTGTTATTTTCTTAATATACTTCCTATATATTCCTATAATTCATATTATAACCAAGGTAAATTAAATTAATATAATTTTTTTTATTTTACAATTGTGAATCTTAACCGATTAAAATTGAAATGAAATCCAAACGATCCGTTGAACTTTTTATATATACATAAATAAGACTTGAAATAAAAATTTTCCGTTTTAATACCATATGGAGTGTGAAAAATATTTAAATAAATTATTCCATTTTAAATTCCGATAAAAATTGTAAATTGTTTGCTTGAATTTAAGTAAAGACAAAAATATCGCTTAGCTTGTGTTGATTGTTACACGCTTAGGAATGTTGCACATTGGTCTCAAAACTACGGTCGTAGAAAACTTTTCTACCAAAAAACAAAAAGATATGATAATATCAAAATAAAGCAACTCCCTATCTCATACATTAAGTGGAGTACGTAGCAGATATGTGCGGACTTCTAAAATACGTTCACTTTTCAATAGGAAGAGTAACTTATAATCAGAGTAAACTTGTACGACATTGTGATGGCTGGGATTTGGTCAATGACCTCTGGGTTGGTTTTAAGTTGTTTGCTGTCTTTGCTACCACCAAAATAACAAATGATGAGAAAACATTTCTACTTTTAAAAAAAAAAACAGAAATGGTGAAAGTAACCAACAACAAAAAATAATGCATATACTCAAGTAATACAATATATTAAGAGGGGCACACAGCAATAAAAACAAAAATACATTAAAAGCAGACATTTTAAAAAATGCGCAATAAGTTTTCGTTTCTTGAACACTTGGTTAGAGATAACAAAAGAAATCAGTTTGGTAACTCGTATTTGTTTAAATTTTTTATTTTAAATGGCCTTGGATAAATAACAAAATTTAAGTTCATTTATATCCAGCCAAGTAAAAAAGACGTGACTTTGAATTGAAATGGAAGTAGGAAAATTTTGTTGGGCAAATGCCTATTATTTACAAAATAAAACACGATAAACTAGTATTTATAATTATAAATTGAACAAATAAAAAATATATATATATATAAATAAAATAATATATATATATAAAAATAAAGGTCAAAATCAGATTTATAGTAGCAAACATTTTAATTTTTAATGAAAATTTTGTATATTAGTTTATTTTTTGTGTTATGTTTTAGATATATATATAGCCCTCCATGTTGCATTTGTTGTTTCGATTTGTCTGTCCCAACAGTGATAATTCAATGTGTCTAAATAATTTCAATATTATAACATGTAACATAGCTCGGAATCGTATATAAATGACAATTTTACAGTGCATAACAACAAATGGGGGATGAACAAAAATAAATAAAAATAATCAAATACATTTTTTTTGTGCGTCATTATCCAAATAAATAAATTACTGTATAGACAACAAAAATGCTAATAGAAAAATATACAAAAATAAAGTGGACCAACATGTGCCACGTTAGATGAGGCTATACAATTCAAAAATACAAATAAAAAGCGAAACAGTTTAGTTTTCAAGAATAACATAAAAACATGCTGGAATGGAAACGATTCGCCATGAAAAACGAGTAACAGAAACACATAAAACAAAATGTAATCAAAGAGCTCACGCAAAAATATAAAACATACATATGTTGAAATGTAGTTTCATCATTTTATTTTTGATAGACAGAAAGTGGTTATATGCATAGCAATGCATTTCAGATTATATTGAATGGTCGCGATTATTGTTAATGTATTTCCCTACAAATCGTTCATAAGCATAAGTGAAACTTGTACTTTTTTGGAAATAATAAATGTGATTATGGGTGTTATTGAAAATTCGGGGAGAAATGGAATCTTCGACGGACTTTTTGCTAGGAGTAGTCTACAAAAATAAAACCATTTACACTGAATTAGATCTACATTCTTTCGAAACACACTACGACAAGACTAATTTCACTTTCACAGATCTAAATTTGAATAATTCTAATTTATTCAGAGCACATACATAATGCACTTTAGAAGACACGGTGAATAATCAACATAGCTGAGTAAGTTCTTCACGAGCTGGTTTGGCAGCTAATTACAGACAGATAATTTGAGAAAACAACAAATTTGAAAAAAATTAATATGTATTCTAATTGAATAGTACACTGATATTAATATCCGTGATGTATCTAAGTTGGCCCCAAAATCTTTGGTACTTGTCTACCCAATCTAAACATCCTTACTAAAGGGTGATTCTTTTGAGGTTAGGATTTTTCATGCATTAGTATTTGACAGATCCACGTGGGATTTCAGACATGGTGTCAAAGAGAAAGATGCTCAGTATGGCTTTGACATTTCATCCATGAATAGACTTTACAGATCTGCCACAACGTCGAATTTTCACGTGAATGGGCCCTAGAAAAAGTTGGCAGAAAATCCGCTTTTTATCGACACATTTTTGTTCAGCGATTGAGGCTCATTTCTGTTGAATGGCTACGTAAATAAGCAAAATTGCCGCATTTGGAGTGAAGAGCAACCAAGAAGCCGTTCAAGAAGCTGCCCATGCATTCCCGAAAAATCTTGCATGCTTTTGGTCGCTTGGTTTGTACGCTGGTGATCTCTCTCTTCTCTTTCCTACTTCTGTTATATCTAGAAAATTTTAACATAACATGGTAAGTCAAGATGCTTTATCTTGCAACTATGAATCTTAATCGATTGAAATGGAATTAAAATTCAACCGATCAATGGGTAGAAGTTGCTTTAAAATATCAATCCTTTATATCTATTCCTTAATTGATATTAATGATTAAAAAAATAAACCATACTTACTTCCATTTTATATAAAACAATGTATCATTTTTGAATTTGAAGTGAGAATAAAATTCAAAGTTTTAATAGATAGAAATGACACAATACAGCATCAATCCCATAATTGTTAGGTACTCTAAATAAAATGTATCTTTCCTACTTCTGTTATATCACGAAAAAAGAGATGTATAACATGGTAAGTCAAGATAATGGTTTATCTTGCAACTGTGAATCTTAATCGGTTGAAATGGAAATAAAATCCAACCGATCAATGGGTAGAAGTTGCGCTAATATAGCAAATCTTTCGAAATACAAGTGGAAAACATCAGATTAAAAAGGAAACAAAATCAAAGCTAATAATTAGAAATTATGCAATACATCAATTTCTAGGTTCCCCGAAGTCAAATGTATCTTTCCTACTTCTGTTATATATAGAAAACGCATTTCTATATAATATACAACTACAAGTAAATAGTTAGAAATTATAATTAGTGCGACGTTCGGGCAAATTTCTTTGTTTTTTGCAAAAGCAATGCTACGATTACAAAAGTAAATGGGGAAGAACTGCAAATGTTGACTCAGATAAGAATTGCGTGTGAAGTGATATTCTGGGCTTTACTTTATTAGTTTATTAGCTATTTGTTCTTGATTTTCCATGACAAATTATGTAGATTCTTATTTACATCGACTTGGGGAGGTGCTATTCCTTGCCTAATACTAAAGAGGGTAATAAGTTTTGAGTTTATCCGCTAATATTAAAAAATATTGTATAAAAAAGACGGAATTACAAGTCATTATAAAAAATAATTAAATGACTTATGTTTTTTATTAAGATGTGGCCGGGATTGTTGTTGTTAGCCCTCTGGGGGGTTAGCACCCTTGACAGGGTGAAACACTGTACCAGCCCTCGGACCATAGACGCCGACTGCAGCTGACCAAATTCACCCAGTTTAAACTCATGACCTTTTCGTGTGCAAGACGAGCAGGCAGGCAAACCTGCATGCATAGTTGGCTCCCATGATTTTTTTATAAAGGGGTGATTTGTAAGAGCCTTGGAAACTTTTTTTTTTTAAAAAAAAACGCTAAAATTTGCAAAATCTCATCAATCCATTTTCTTTATTTTGAAACGTTAGGATTGGTCCATTGACATTTACTTTTTGAAGATAATTTCATTTAAATAGTTGACCGCGGTTGCAGATACTTAGGTGGGTCATTTCGGAAAGTCCAATTTTGGCGCAACTTTTTTTTCGAGCATTTCGGCCGGAATAGCCCGAATTTCTTTCGGAAATGTTGTCATTCCCAAGCTTTGAATAAGTTTGCTGGCTTTTCTGTCAGGACTTTAGACCTTTGACGTAGCGCCCACAAAAATAGTCTAAAGGCGCAAATCGCATGTGATCTTGCGTAGGCCAACTTACCGGTCCATTTCTTTGAGATGAATTGTTCTCCGAAGTTTTCCCCAAAATGGCCATAGAATCCGAGCTGTGTGGCAATGTACTGCGCCATCTTGTGAACCCACATGTCAACTAAGTTCATTCTTCCATTTTTGGCACAAAAAGTTTGTTAGCCATCTGAACGATAAGCGATCGCCATTTCACCGTAACGTTGCGGTCCAACAGCCAGTCTTTGAAAAAATTACGGCCAATGATTCCACCGCGTACAAAACCACACCAAAACAGTGCTTTTCTCGGGGATTGCATGTTTGGCAGTTCCTTTGAACGGCTTCTTTTGGGTTGCTCTTCACTCCAAATGCTGGCCCCAAATTTTTGCTTATTTTACGTAGCCATTGCAACCAGAATGAGCCTCATCGCTGAACAAAATTTGTCGGATATAAAAGCGGATTTTCTGCCAAACTTTTCTAGGGCCCATTCACTTGGAAAATTCGACGTTGTGGCAGGATCCGTACAGTCCTATCCATGATTGAAATGTCAAAGCATACTGAGGGGCATCTTTCTCTTTGAACCATGTCTGAATTTCCCACGTGATCTGTCAAATTTACTAATGCCAATTTTGAAAATCCTTAACCTCAAAAGAATTCACCCTTTTAGGTAAGGATGTCTAGATTGGGTAGACAAGTACCAAGATTTTGGGGCAGACTTAGATACATCACGATATTAATTCAGTGTTACTATTCAATTAGAATACCCATTATTTTTTTTTCAATTTGGGCTTCACATTCTGGTACTTAGCTGCCAAACCAGCTTGAGACTTACTCAGGAGGTTTGATTATTCACCTGTTTCAAGTGCCAGGGTATGTATGTGGCTTCTGAAGTAATGGTTAGATTTTTTATCCAAATTATTAAGAGAGTGGCTGCTGAGAGATAGATATATTTTTGAGTCCTGAAGTATATAAGAATCGTAAATTTGGTGTTTTGAAAAAAAAAAAAATACAATAATCTCTCTATTTCTCCTTTTGATCACTTTTCTCTCGCGCGCTAGTTCGACAAAATAAAATAGGAGTTCTAAATCGAAATTTGTATTTTGTAGGACATAGGGTATTCTCATAAGAGTGTGAGTTCGTGCTGATGATTATTAGTGCACGACTCGTCGTCTCCTCTCTCCGCTTTTCCTTTTTCAAATTATTTTTTAACACAAACCCCCTTTCACCCCTATACATAAACTTTGTGGGTTTATAACATCAGAGGCTTATTTAAATATAATTTTTCACAAAAGGTTTTAGCGTAGGCTCATTCTTTATGTTTATTGTTTAAAAAATAAGCCTAACCCGCCAAATGAGAAACAGAATAATTGTGTGGGGGGGTTTTTTCCGAAATCTTTATTAAGAGAAAAATAATAAATACCGCACGAACCATTTTTTTCTTTACTTTTTTTAAATGTGAATATTTTTCGCCTGTAGTCTCTCAGGGCTTTTGATGATTTCTTAAAATATATTTTCACTGGTTATGTGGTCTCGGGAACTTATATTTAATAAAGCGTAAATGTATGCCGTTCTGTGTTTCTGTTTTTTCATTCTGGTCCTCTTATCGTTCTGGTCTGTTTAATTATTGTGCGTGAAGCTACATATATAGAAAATTTTCTTGTTGTGCGTGGCACAAATTATAAGTTTATAGATCCGTCGCTTAATACTTGTTATTCTCTTTTTTACAGAATTATGGCTGTTTTCGTGTTCCATTTCTATCCTTTTCAAAAAAATTTTTTTATGTTTTCTTTGAAAACTGCGCTCATTTATCGGGGTGTGGTTCTGTATTTTTTTTTTATGATTGGGGTGATCAGGAGGGAACAAATTGTGCGTGAACCTTTCAGGTTTTCTGTGGGTGGGCGGAGCAAAAAATGTTAAGGTCCACTTAAATATGGTTTTTTTTGCTCAATATTTCTATTAGCATTTTGTTTATTTTTTTGATCAGATTTATTTAAAAGGCTTTTTATATAACATGCTCAATTATATTATTTTAAGATATTATATATGTTACTCACCCGAAATTTATAGTGGTTCTGATATAAAGTATAAAAATATGCGTGTTTATAATTTTTATTTCTATAATATAAATTATTGATTAACAATCAACCCCAAATTTGTGTCTGAATTGTATTTTCATTTAAGTGGTGATACATATATAATTAATCACGCTTACAGATTCCGAAGACTATGTATCATCTACCAAAGATTAAATATTTATAGAAATTTATTTTATTTATGGGGGGCACATTAGTACCTATCTGAAATCACATGATTGGACAGAATTCTTATTGCCTAGAAAAAACAAAATTTTTTATTTTACTGCAAAACAGGGCAATGGGAAGGAAGACTCGGGGGGTTCAGATTTTAATAAAAAAAAAGGATAATAAAAAAAGGGGGGTGCTTTCCCATATAATATTCTTAAATTACTCTCTATGTTCTCCGAGTTAAAATATATTCCCCGTGGAGATATATACTTAAAGGATATATACATTAACCATATATAAATTGGGATACCATATAGGTAACGAATAAATAAGTGCGGGACCTCTATTGAAACATAGTTTTATCCTAACTTAACGAATTCTTTCGTGGGAAAATAATTAGACATCATTTATTATATAGGGAAAGTGTAATTTTTGAAACCATTCCTTTTTATACACAAATTTTTTGCTTTGTTTAATATTGGGAATATTTGAATAAAAAATAAATAAATTTTTACCTACTGGTTTTTAATATATTTAATATATGTTCGGGGATTTAATTATTAGACTCTTCACCTAACATATTATAAATTATTTTTGCTGTATTTTTGTTCCTAGTTGTATTTTATATTTTTATATTAGGGGCTAGGCATTTCAAGCACCAAAAATTTATAATCAAAAATGAGCCTCCTCCCCATCTTCCAAATATATACGAAAGGGTTTTGCAGTTCGATTGTGTGCTTTCTTATAATTTTGGCTGGCACAATAGGGTACGATTGAATTTATAATATTTGTATCGTGTGGTTCAATATTTTGTTGTTTAAATCCCAGGGTTACGGCGCATTTTAATAGAATTAATAAGTCTTTACACAAATACGGTGAGTTTCACATAATCTTCTTGGCTTTCTATTGTTTGGGTCTTCTCTTAACCAAGTGTTCAGAAACGAAAAACGTCTCATATTTGGCGCATTTTTTTAAGTCTGTTTTAATGTTATTTTTGTTATTTATTGCTGTTGCCTTCTATCTGTCTCTCAAAAGCTCAATGTGAGTTTTAGCTCCCTGACTTAATTACTCAGAAGTTTTGTACAAGTCAGGTTGACCTATTTTAACTCGTTATTTGTTGTTAGGCTACTTTCAACTTGCTATTTCGTGTTTTTTTATTATTAATGTTAGAAAATAGATTCCTTGCATTCAGACTTATTCAATTTGATTAATTTATTGCTGGGTCGGTCAAGCAAAACATGAAATATACATTTATCGTTAAACCGCACTTATGACCATCTGAGGTCATTTGATAATACTGGCCCTTACACAATCTGCTCGTACAGAGAGTATTTTGCCGTTTACTCTTGATTCTATATGAGATTACTTCGGCATACATTACTGAGTGACAGTATAATTAGTGAACGTATTAAGGTAATGTGCCGCGGCACATAATGTTGTTGAAACTTGCTGGTTGTAACTTTTATATACTCCCGTCTAGTTGTGACTGAGACTCTATGGAGTTGCTTATGTATCATAGGGGCTCATAAGTTATACTACCATAATCATATGTGTATTTTAATTATCGCATGATAATAGACAGTATTATCTTACGTGTCCGTATGTTTTGCTAGACTCGACAATAGTCATGTGCAATTCATTCCTAAGACAGATGTATTACAGATACAAAACTCGGATACAGAGCATTATTTTTTTATGTCTTTTATACTTAAATTCAAGCAAACAATTTACAATTTTTATGACTTTCGGATTTAAAATGGAATAATTATATTTATAATAATATTTTGTATTACCCGAGTTCGGGCAATATGAGAATTTAAACGCGGTAGGACAATAGTTATTTTATTCAACAGTTCTTTAGATCCTCTATATTTATTCATGTTATGGGATTTTCCTATACTCAAAAAGTTCGACCGTGAGCTAGTGTGTGTGTGGATATGATGCATATTTCCACATATAATTATAATGGCCGCGTATAAAATGTATATCCAACTGGCTTTTAACCCAACTAAAACAAAAAAATTATTCTGTGATATTTTCTTCAACTCTTATATATCATTATGTACCTTGGTTTCCTACTACCATAATATACAGTGAAAATGCCAATATTCCAGCTCAGAACGGAATGATGTATTATTAAGAAAAATAAAAGGCTACTAAGATCCGACGACACGTGGAGGAAATAGATGTCTTAATGATATAATATATATATATCATTTTAAGCCACACTTGAGCAGACCACATATAATATTTGGCTTTCTTTTTGAATACATAACCTCCCAAATCTATTATACCTTGTTATATAAGAGATTCGCGTCAATACTCGCGGAGTAATCGTTACAGCATCACAAATATTGTATATATTCTTATACAAAACAATTATATTTCCATAAATTTTAGTCCACTATTTATGTGCAATTCTCTCTGACCCAATTAGAGTCGATAGCGCATTTCTCATCCTGAGAATATCAATCTTGCATATTAACTCTCTAGTGTATGTATTAATTTCCCAATGCTTATTAAATTATTATCTCTCATCAGTCTTCTTATATTCATTCTCTCGAATAATTTTATCTTACATAATCATAGTGTGTTGTATTTATATCCCAAGCGCATTCTTAGACCTGATTTATAGAAAATTATGTACATAGAAGTTACTGTGATAGAATCCACAAAATAACATTTTTTCCATACTATTCGGATGATTAACCATAGCTAATGTACAGGTGTATTAATGGATAAATATATCATAAGCCCGTCTATTTCCACTATATATAGGTTCTCCAGAGAACAGATAATTCCATTTTTATAAATTCGCAGAGTAGATTTGAGATGATCTCGCGCTGTTTATGGACAGGAATTGTTTGTTTCGATTATCTTAAGTAGTGAGATGATAGCGTACCCGCCCATTGATCGGGTTGGATTTTAACTTCCATTCATCTATTAAGACTTTCCAGTTGCAAGATACTTCTAATTCTTGACTTACCATGTTTATATAAAAATCTTCTC
>PGFW01020284.1:111739-128010 GCA_003123925.1 Haematobia irritans
GTGGTAAGTAATGCTGTGACACAAACGACAGAGAAAAAAACGACATATTTATGTCTAAATTAATTTTATTATTACCGGTGACCGTTATAGATAAATGCGAGGTTGATCCGATAAGTACTTAGACTAAAACAACAACTATAATAAGAAAAGAACAGACATTTGAGAAAAGTTGCATTTATTTTTCAATTGAGCCAGCGATTTTCCAGCTTTGCTACGGTCTCACATATAATAGACAAATATATACGTGCCAGTATTATTTGCAGATAGTGACATTTTTATGTCTCATGTCGAGGAAGAAGAGGTATTAGATCTCAGACAGTTCGCCAATGTCGCGGAACGCCACAAAAACTACACTGAATTTCGACTTAAACAGCATCAACTCGGATATACTAGTTATGGGGAGACACCAAAGACGGCTACTATTTCTCTTAGGATTATCACTTTTATCTGTGGGTCTGGAATATGAAGAGAAAATTCGTTGATATGAGCTCGCAATCTCTTACTACTTCATATTTATATTGAGAAGTACAGTTGTCGCTCGGACTCAATTTTGTCCTGTAAAAGTCTCAGAGGAGTGAAATCCTGTGCTCTCTTCCTCCTCTGGTTTTATCTCTTTTCTAATTGGAAATATTGTGGTGATATTTTTTTCTGTGTATAATTTAAAAAATCAATTATGTTTATAATGTGGTCTGTAGAAAATTCATCCCACATGTTAAAAAAGACAAATCTATTCGCAGAGGGCAATGGGATTGATCCCACGACCTTCTGAGCACATAGGCTGCAAAGCTAACCAATGCCCTAGGCATATGTTATTTTAATTATTTAATTTACAATCCCGAAAACTACTTTCATTGCAGATGGTTTCCACAAAATCACCTCTATCGATAATGGAGGATTAAAATTTGATCGTGATGAAATGGAATTTACCCATCCCTGTTTTAAACGTAACTGTCCATATCTCTTGGAGCATATAAAGCGTAAAATTGCCTCAACCAAATCGGTAGATGAAAAAGCAGCCATGAAACCAGAAGCCGTAAGCAAAGTTTTGCAAGATGTCAAAGCTATGAGAGGACGTCAAGATTCATTGGATTCACGTTTCTCCGTTATGAAGCAAGAAAATGAAGCATTGTGGCGTGAAATTGCATCGCTAAGACAGAAACATGCTAAACAGCAACAAATTGTGAATAAACTTATACAATTTTTGATAACCATCGTTCAACCGCAACGTAATAATATGACCAGTGTAAAACGCCATATGCAATTAATGATCAACGATATACCAGAAAAATCAAAAATTCGTAAATCCAGTGAATCGGAGTCAGATTGTGGACCAGTTATTCATGAATTGGGTGAAGAACTATTAGATGAAGTTTCGGAAGTAGAGCCCGATATAATGTAAGTGAAATTTTTAATTTTTCCTAGTATTCCTAGTATAGTATAAATTGCATATTTTGTTGTTGTTGTATAGGGAATTTGGTCGAGTGTCAACACCGACTACAACAGATCCCGATGCTACAGCTTCTCCCCAAAATATCGAAAGACATCGTTCGAGTGGCAGCATGATATCACAAGGCTATGAATATTCAAATCAAAGCGCCGAAGATGCCATTGCGGGATATATTAGTCCTAATATAAATGTAATGGCTGGACAAAAAGATAACATTGTACAGACTGTTAACACAGATGGTTCGGATATTTTCTATCATATTACTGAGGTACCAGATGCTCATCCTGAGACTGCCCCAGTACCTAATATAAATTACAATGAAGAAAATGTTTTGACCACACCAATGGTGCGCAAGGAAATGGCTCGCAATCAGTTACTAAAACAGAAAAATCGTTTACGACAAAAGGAGGCCATTTGCGACAGTGCGGCTTCCTCATCACCAAAAAGCAGTAGTAGTAGCTGTGATGGTCCAAGGGCCAAACATCAACGTGTTATGGCACAAGACTTGCCCCAACCCATACAGATTAAATCTGAGCAAGAACCAATGGATCCCATGATGTTTTTAAATACCTGTCTCTTATACACATCCGGACAGTAATAGCATGTCCACAGATCCCAATTTGATATCTCCTAATCTCAGTGAGGACTCGCGACAATCGATTGTCACAACTGGAGGCAATTTTATGTTGAGCAATTCATCACAGGGTGGAGGATCCACCAAAGATGGAAATCTACTATCTGGCAATAGTAGTGATTTATATAATCCATCTAGTTTTATCGCAAACGATATGCCAGCTGAGATATTTGAGGTAAATTTTAATCTTTACTATTTTTTTGCATCAGAAACCTTGAAAGCAGCCTTTCATCATGTTCAAATACTACACAGAAAATAATATCATTCTTTTTTCAATCAATACAATTTCTATTAAAAACTTATTTGGCTTAGAAAAAAAATTACTTTCTGAGCTAACTTGAATAAATTCAATTATTGTTTTAATGATATATTTGAATTTTTTTATTTTTTCTTTTACATTTAAATGGTGATTAGTACTATCATTTTCGTGCTTGAAACTTGAATTTTAATTAAAAAATTAACTGGATTATTTAATTTTAATTTTAAAATTAACTGGACCATTTAATGGAATAAACAAAAAAATCTGTGTAGTACTACATAAGCGAAAGTCACAGTTTATCTTTCCAAATTTTAGTGAAAAAATCCAATTAAATCAAAGCTTTACAAATGAGAACAATTTCACTCATATTTTATTAAATTACACGGAGAATAAATCGACAATTTCTGTATTCTGTGATATTTAGGATAATTCCATTATGTCTGCTGGTGACAATAGCAACTTTGTTGGGGATGAAAAATTCAAAATGGTACAACAACAACAATTCGGTAGATCTACAGTGACTAGTGGCAAATTTTCATCGTATTTGGCAGGTGGTAATGCCAACAATGGCAATACTTGTTCAGGACCTTCGTTAGCTACTGATGGCCTAGCAATTGAGCGACCATCTACATCCAAAGCCAATGGCAATGGGAGTATTAGCAATAACAACAATATGACATTAGCCAAATATAATAGCAAGTCTCCTTCTGGACACGAGGATGTTATGCGGTTGAGTACAGCGTTAGTAACTGAGAAAACAAGTTCTTAGTTGCACATTGAGAATATTTAAATACTAAACAAATATTTCTTTATATTTATTCTGATATGTAGCAATGAAGTTAGTGGCCACCTGGATATCGTACAAGATGAATTGGACTCCTTGAAGGACTTACTACGCAGTGATGTATACTCTTTGGATCACAATACATTGTTAGGCGTAAGTTGTTTGCCAATTATTACTGGTCAAGATGATGTCAATTTAACTGCTGGCAGTAAACAAAACTTGAATATTGAGAAAATAACAAAAACTAACGAAGATCCTAATAATGGAAAGGACTGTGAAGAAGATGATATTGAACAAACGCGTTACAAAATACTACAATTTCTTAACGATTCCATTTTTAATGATATCGATTAGAGTTTCCCCAAATGCTTTGCATTATTTTAGGGAAACTGGGTGTGGTTAAAAATATTAACTTTGATGTTTGACTAAAAAACAGTTTGTGAATTGTGTTCTTTTCGGATTCTCCATCAACCATTACAGAATGGTTAATAATATTTAAATAGAGGTTTTTAGGTTTCGTTTCGTGTTAACAAATTTTGATAGAAATTTAACGTAACAGTAACATAATATTTTTTGAGGAAACCATTTTGAAAATATTAAATTAGTTATTTATGAGTGCAAAATATACATATCTCCCTCCCATATGTATATAGAAGACAAATGCATTTTATACTAGATAATGAATACATCTTGAAATGCTTTTGTCGAAGGTAGCTGAGATATTGATCAATAAATGTTTGACCCCCAAGCATTGTGGAAGAATTTTATGCATCAGTGCTGGACTGCTATTATTATTTTTATTTACTTTACGTTACGTCAGTCAAGTTTCAATAAAAAAGGTCACTTTTTTGAGATTTCAATTTATGGTTATGGCACCTAAAGCAATTTAATTTATCAAAAATTTGTATAACAAAAATAGGTTCAAAGTTGTTATGCATTTGTTCAGTTTATCTTTAACAATATTTTAGGATTTTAATAAAAAATTATTGTCCTTTTTAAAGATACCAGAACTTGAGGATATTTAACATATATTTAATGTGATGGAAAAATAAAAATAGAGTCAAAAGTCTGCAGAAATCTGCACAATTTAAAGTTGCAATGAATCGGTAAATAAATTACGAAAATTCACTGGTCATATTGTTAAAGTCTTGTATATATTATATTATATATAATGCTATGCAACGAAGGGTTTAGATTTTTATTATCATGCAATAACATTGTAGGCTTTACATGGCCTTCATTTTTCACGGTTTATTTATTTATCGAGTGCAAATCTTTCATGCATACAGTGATACAAATGTCTTAATTTTGTCCGATATTTTTTTGAAGCTATTTTAATTAGACTTTATCATATAGCTAATAAGTGCATGAATCAAACTGATGACGAAAATCTTAACTTTTCTCATTGACACTATATTGGTAGGTGTTAAAATATTATTTAGTTTCGTAAATCGAGCATAATTGAATATACATATAGAAAACATGGTCTATGAATATCGATGGTAAGTTATTATCAGAAAAATGTTTTTTAGTTTTTAGCATATGAGTTACGAATATATTGACTAGAATCCTATTTTTAATTCAGACGTTGATTTTTCTAAAATACAGCCGAACACGGTAATAATTAACTCGCATATTTCGTTATAGGCGTAATAAAGAATTTAGAAATGTTCACAAAATTAACTGCTCTTACTTCACACTTTCACATATATCTCTATTTAATTAAATTGTACTTTTAGACTGAAATCTAAAGAATTTTTTTTTTTTTTAAAATTCTCCTTTGATTTGACTCCAAAATATTTTTGTTTGTTTTGGTGTCTTGCTATAACCATAAATTACCGGGATTTTATAAAAATTAAAAAATTACAAATGTTTTTTTTTTGCTCAAAAAAAAGAATATAATTGATGAATATCAGAATATTACAAGGATTTACCAAAATCTGTAATTTTTTTAATATCACGATTACAATAAACATTTATATTTAAATTTAGATGTAAGTGATTTTCAAAATCACATTAGGCCCAAAATCTGCTAAAAGTGGAAATCCCTTTTTTTTCCTAAAGCAAATGACAGTTGAAATCTTGAATTAAATTGACTTTTAAAATTTAGTTGTCGATTTTCAAAAACCTTCGATCGAATTTGGCCCTCTAATGCCCCAATTTTTTGCCAGCTGATTAAATTTTCAATGTTAAAGGCCGGTATGCACCTCTAGCGAAATTTTCTGTAGCAAAAATTTATTTAAGTCTACAACAAAAAAACAGCTGTGTACACAAATTTTAAACCAGCTAATCGCTTTTAAAAATTGTTAATATATGTTCCAAATTATCCTCAAATTTAAATTGTTATTATTTACAACCTTTTAAAACTTTTACGCACACAATTGATTGTAATAAATTAAATGTTTGCTGCCAAAATAGTTTTTGACAACGTGTATTTTCAATTAGAGTGCGTACCAGCTTACGAAATTGAACGCTACCGAAAATTCGTTAGCATAAATAGCAATGCATTTCTTATGGGAATGACATTTTCACTTAGATGGTTGCATCCGCCTTAACGACACAAAAGAAGCAGAGAACTAAGCAAGCATATGCCTGCAAAAGCCTCTTGAATAGTTTCAAATAAGTTTTTATTTTGGCCATTTTTGTTGTCTTAAGGTTCCTTATTAAATGAAGGGTTAATACAAAAAATCGATTTTCAATTTGAAAAGTTGTTGATATATTCAAAATCGATTAGTGCAAATTCCAAATCTAAGCTTTTAAATAAACTCAACATTTTAGGCGGTCAGGACGACATATGCTTAACAAAATGAAGCATAAAAGAAATACGAATATTTTTATAAAAGCAAATTGGTAACTTATTTCAGCTATCATTCAAAGCCGGGTAATTTCTATTTTCCTTTCATTCATCTAAGATTAACATAAAAATATGGTACATTTAGGGACGTCCCTTTATCTGTTTCTATTAAACATTCAAGAAGTATAACTCTCAATAATTGTAGTTTATCATTCCACCAATATATAACGTACACAAAATTTCTCATTCTATATACCTCTCTCTGTGCTGTGTGTTACAAATCGAAAATGGGAATATTATTCAAAAACAACATCAATCTCCTACATTCATCTGTAACAATAAAATATTATATGTTGAAATATTTGTAATTCCCCCTCCCCCCTCCACCCCCCCCCCCAAAAAAATGTTTGATGCTGGACACAACAATAATGTCTCTGCTTTTGAGGAAAAATCTTGATATTTTCTTTTGCAATTTTGTATATCAATTACAATTAAAAAAAATCAATGACTGGCTTGTATTGCATCAAAACAAAAACACATACACACAAAAATCCACATGTCCACTTACATCTCAAGAAGTCTTCAGTGGCATGCAACGTCGCTGCCCCAACCTCAACAACTACTACCAAACCAACTTCAAAGTTTAATCTATTAGAGAATAATAATAGCATATTGTTGCCGCCAACTTTGGAAGCGGAGCTACTACAAAAGGTCAGATCTAACGGAAAAACAATGTATTTAGTCATGAACTTGGAAAACAAAAAAACACAAAATGTTGACTATTGGAGAATAAAACAAATATCGGCTGTTTGTAATCACTGTATTCCATGGGGGTAATAAATGATTGCAGCGAAGATAACATCTGATTATGTTAGCATAACGGAATTCCTTCCAATTTCCAATGAAGTCTTCTTCTTCTTTTTCTAAAATATATCTGGATACCTTATTTGCATAGTATGCCAAATCAATTACCACAGCTTTGGAGCAAACCTATTTTGTTATCATAAATACAATTATTTGCATAAAATAATGTGCCCACATTTAGATTTCCTTGTTTACAAAATAATCATGAAAAGCTAGTTTATGTTATATATTTCCTTTTTTTACATTTAATAATATTTTATAAGTAAGGCTACATATGGCTACTTAGTTTTTCTAAAAATCCAATGCAAATAGACATGGAATACTATGAAATGAACGTATCGATATATATGTAAAAATACATCTCTAAATCATTGTTTTCTCGTATATTCATTATGTCTAATAGTTGTTTTTAACTATATTTCAATATGCTATGAAAATATATTGTAAATTGGTCTAAATAAATTTCTAATTCATTATGGTCCATTTTTTCTCTTAACACAGCTCTTTAGTGACAATGACATTTTGAATATGGGTTATGGTTTGCATCTTCCTTCCAAGGATGGGAATGATAAAAACGGTATGTATCAAAAATGTTTACATTAAATAATTAACACTATACGATTAATTGTACAATTAATTGGTATTTTTTTATGCAAAAAAAAAATATATATTATTAGGAAAATTCCAAAAAATATTAATTAAAATTGAAAATATATTAAAAAATTAAAATATAGGAATTAAAAAGTTGCTAATGCGAAATTCTTATGTATTTTTCCAAATTGTTTGTATTCATTTTGTTCTTCTTTTCTTTGTATTTTCAGGTTGTGAATTGACCACTTATCAACCCATGTATGATTTATCAGATATAATTAACGAACAAAATGATTTGGATGGTAAGTAAAACTATTCCCTTCGATAACCTGTATCCTCGTAGTATTAATTCCTTCCCTCAATTTGTTATATTAAATTTTGTTCATTTATACATGAAAGCACCTTTGTTTTGTATAAGTAGGGATGAAAATGTAGTTTTTAGTGGCCTGGTTGAGAATATATTAGTTTAGCGGTCTATTAAATATATATATTTAAAAAATCAATATATTCAGGATATCTAAAATAAATCTTATGGTGTTTTTTTTTCGGAAAAAAATGTTTTGTCCTTATTTTGTCTGTACAGAGCGAACATTTTTAAAATGCAGCTAGCAATCTGAGAAAATGCTATAATTTAAAGGGCAGAAATGGTATTCAAGTAATCATCAAGAGCATGTACGAAAATGCCCTCAATTTAATTTTCACAACAGACTTTTCGATTTTTTCCCCTTTTCAAACCGCTACTTCTTTTTTATAAAAGAATCATATTCCGGCTAAAATGAGAAAAAGCGCACAAATTTTACAAGAAAAGAAAACACCATTAAACTTTCACAAACTTTTTTATGTATCCAAACAGGCTTCTCAAATTTTGGCAAAATTGCCTATATGTCTATGTTTTTTAATGGTAAGAAATTTTGGTTCAAAATTACATTTCTATAGGGAAATTTTGGCAAAAATTTATTTTCTATAGGAAATTTTGTCAAAATTTCATTCTATAGGATTAATTTTGTCAAAATTTCATTTTCTAATAGGAAATGTTTCGTCAAAAATTTTCATTTCTATAGAAAATTTTATCAAAAATTCATAATCTATGGAAAATTTGTCCAAATATCATTATCTATAGCGATTTTTTTCTATTTCTATAGGAAAATTTGTCAAAATCATTTCTTAAAAGGAAAATTTTTGTCAAAATTTTCATTTTACTATAGCTCGAAAATTTTGGCCAAATAATTTTCATTTCTATCAAGAAATTTCGGCCAAAATTCAAAATTTTCTATATGGCAAATTTGTCAAAATTTCATTTTCTATAGAAAATCTTATGAAAATTTCATATCTACAAGAATAATTTTTATGAAATTCATTATCTATTGAGAAAATTTTGTCTTCAAAATTTCATTTCCATAGCGATTTTTATTCCATTTCTATGGCAAAATCTTTGTCAAAATGTCATTTCTATAAGGAATTTTGTCAAAATTTCATTTCTATAGGAATTTTTGTCAAAAATTTTCATTTCTATAGGATAGTTGATAAATTTTTCATTTCTATAGAATTTTGTCAAAATTTAATTTTTATAGGAATTTTTTTTCAAAATTTTATTACTTAGGAAATTTTCTCAAAATTTTATTGCTATAAAAAATGTTCTCAAAATTCTTATTTCTTATAGAACATTTTCTCAAAATTTATTTTCTAATAGGAAATTTTTTTGGTCAAAATTTCATTGGTCTATTAGGAAATTTTTGCTCAAATTTTCAAACTTTGTTGACTTATTTTTAGTGTTTATGTACGGTGCCCTATGTGAGCACATTGTGGAGTAACGCTGTCGGCACATTAAATACCACGCATGTGTGTTTTTAATTTTATTTATTTTCATCCATCAACACAATAGGAAGCCAATAAAGGCGTATGGAAAATCCTCATTGTGGAATTTTTCTTGTCAATAAAACTCCTTGCTGTTGGCCTTCCATGCTTTTTAACATAAAAAATAAGTTATTCATTGGGTTTGATGTGCTTTTATTATAAAACAGTTTGCATTTAATAAATTTGTTAATATATTATTATTTGTATTTACGTTTTTTTTTTTTGCCAGATGTGATGCTAGCGTTCTTTAATTTATAATTTTTGTAATTTTTAGTGTAGTGTGATATTGGTGATATTTTTAGGCATTTTTTATTACTAGGTTTATAAGATATATATCGTCAGTGTTAACCATATATACTCTTATATAACTTATTTTAACGTCATTTGTATATATTCTACATCAATTCATAATTTGAATTTTTATTCGCTTGTTTTCCACAACTACAAGACAGTTATTATTTTTGTTCGGGTTTTTTTATGCCCAATTAATTTGTTTTTGAATTAATACATTCTTAAGAATTTAAAAATATAAGGCAAATTCTTTTGTTTTCTAGCTTGAAACTAGCAATATATGTCATTATTAATCCTAACAAAAAATTTTAATAATATTCTTAACAACAATACCCACGTTCGCCTAGTCATTATCATATAAAAAAATTTAATATAGTATTTAATTGCCCATAATTCTCTTTTTATGCATTGTATATCAGCAATACAGATTTATTTTCCACAGAATTTGCCTTAAAATATTGTATTTAACGTATGTTAATCGATGATGGATTATAAAGAATTTTTGACATTCATTTGAAAACTGGATTCATAAAACTGAATTTATGTTTTTATAAGATGTTTAGGCAATATAGTCGCCGATTATATAAATGATTCTATTTTTTTGGTGATTTGTTAAACAATCGTTTGTTATTTCATATTCAACAAAATAATACGGAGTACGTTAGTTTGATCAAGTAGGCACTGTAATTAGTTTTATATTTTGCCTAAATTTAATAAGCGGGATTCCTACTAATTTTTTCTTTCTATTATCTAAAAAATCCGCCCACGTAAAACGTACATTTTATTAAATGATTTTTTTCAGTTACCTTTCCTGCCACCTGAAGCTCAAAAATGTGATCGCATTTTTCTCCACCTGATATTTATTTTGTTTGGATTATATGGCAATAGAATTTTTGCGAAAGGGAATTATACATTTTCTATTTGTCGGCGATGCATGGCATGTATTTATTATCTTGTTAACTTTATTAATTTTTTAATAAAAAGAAAGAATCGAAAATCAATGATGTAAGTTCCGATCATATGTAAATTTTCAACAAAATAAAAAAATTTGAGCTAAATATTTAGACTTTTACAAAAACAAAAAGTAAAAAATGTTTGACGCCATTGCAAATATTACCCAATGCTAACAATTTTCTCGATGAATAAAACTCGATATCGAATCCTCGTGGATCTAAAATGTCAATTTCGATATTCGAGTGCATGAATTAGCACCGCGCTGTTCCAAATACTAGTGCACATCGCGGGCAGTACGTGAACTAGTAAAGACCAAGAGAGTTCACGTTTAGCGAAGCTTGCAGCCGAGAATTTCAAGAACAAACATAGCCAATAATTCGGCGAGCTTTTTACACGTCCTACGAGATGTTCCTTTAAATTTTTGATTAATTAGTAATTATTAAAAACTTAAATTTAATTTCATGAAAAAAAATTAAAAAAGAGGTTCGCGGAAAAATAATCAGTGGGGTAATGGAATTATAAAAGAAATTGTGAAATTAACTTATTAAAATTCAGCGATAAAAGCCAAAATTAGATGCATATAAAAAGATTCCGTAGCGTGCTATTTGAATATTAGTAATTTGGCATTGTTGAGTCTGCCCCTTTGACGCTGCAAAATTTTATGTACTTATTATAGCGTTACGGAGCTAGTTAGTGCTAAGCAAAAAAGTATGTTCACGTTTATGCTGCTGTTTGTCACCGTAACTTACAGAGTGCACCTGTATTGAATATATATTTTTTTAATATATTTCTTAATATTGCATTCAATTCGTATACAAACTAATATAAATAATTTTGTAGTTAAGTATAAAACACAATTTCGTTTACTGAGTTGGCAAAAACCTTATCCCTTTTTTCCGGTGTTTTACCGTATTTCGCCCAAACATTCTATACTTCCCATACAATTCAAACTAGAAAAGAGTTTTATGTCGACAATTTTATAACAGCATTCCGAAGAACAAAGGAAAATCCAACAGAAAAAATTTAAGAAAGAAAACATGGATGGGTACAAGTTTTAATGTGCTATAAACATTTAGAGGTTTGCGAATTCGATTTTGTTTTCTTCTTTCTCGCGCATAAAGGCTTCACATATTTTTTCATGATTTTATGATATGAAAAAAAGTCTATTTCATCTTAATAAATTTTAAAAATTAATATATTTGGCAAGAAAAATAAAATAAAATATAAAATATAAACTAATAAGGAAAATATTACACAAGTTATGTATAGGTAAGTGTCAGATTTTTAACAAAAAATAACTCTACGGCGCTTCATGTCTGGGAAAATGAAAATTCAACTTAAAGCAAAAAGCTCTGTTTTTTTTTCACTAATTGATAAAAACAAAAATATATTACGTCGCTTTCAATCACCTTAACTAGCAACTAAAAAAAAATAAGTTTGAAAAAACAAACCTATGTTATAGGTGTATTCAAAAAATTTTCATTATAAAAAAATTGGTTGCTATATGTAAGTGTAGTAGCTTAAAAAAGTCGTAAAGTCACCCTAACACATAACATATTTTCTATAATATTAAAATATATACAATCAAATGTTATTAATTTCATATATATGATCTTATCTTAAATTTATGGGATTTCTATGCTCTGGTATAAAATAAAGAAAAATATGAGCAGTTTACATAGTTGTCAATTCGTCATCAAAAAAAACAAAAACAAAAAATATCGTCTCCTTGTTAAATAATTTTCTGTATAGATTATACTCATCCGTTTAGTCAAATTTAATGCTCATAACGGTATTTAATACAGGAGCCGGGTATAGAATCCGTTTTTTTACTGTCTTCTCTTGCCCTGCTGTTATTTTGTGGTCTCATCGAAGTGCTGGGTATATTCGAATACTGGCTAGGAAAGAGAATTATAAATTTGTTTTTATGACAGTTTCATCTTTCTGTTCTTTGTCTATTAAAAGGGGAGGGGTCGGAACAAACCAGTACATATCGTTGGGGATTAATTTTTAAGCAATAAACGATGCAAAAAAATAAATAAAAAATAATTAAATAAATTAAAAATAAAAAAAATAGATATATGAAAAAAAATGCCTAAGGTGACATTAATTTACTAATTGCCTTTATTTAGTATTATATTTTTTTATGGTAACATTTTTAGGTATTTTTATATTTTAACATAAGAAATAATAAAAGGAATTTTAAATAATGTGATTTTTAAGTACAATGTATTGTTTTTTAATATGGTAGAATATACAGTTTTGTTATAATGAAACGAAGTAAATAAATATATAATAGGATAGAGTCATTTAACTTGCTATATTAAAATTTGTTTTGTTAGGATATTAATACTATATTATGTTATATGTATTTACATAACAATCTTTAAATGAAATTAAAATAAATTATCTTGTAAAATTTAGTTTTTGAAAATTTTATTTCGTTTTATTGTTGTTTGTAACAAGCATTTTAATGGTATGTATTTAAAATAAACATTGTAAAAAAGTACCAATCATACTAACATCAAATAAAATCTTATATTACTGAAGAATACGAATATAAAAAAATAAAATTATGGACCTAGCAAGTAATTGACAAGGTTGAGGCATATACACAGTATACATTCGCTGAAAAATTGTGTTTTGTAAACAAGAGAAATGTTTATTACACAGTAGATAATTCATATATATCACGGTAGCTGACACGTAGTGTTACCAATTCGTACGTCTATTTTTTTTAAATATTTTTTTATTGAATTCCATTGACAAAAAAGAATATACATTTCATTCACTTTAGCCTAAACTACTTTTTCCAAATTTTTTAGTTTTGTATTCTCTAAAATGATCCAAATAGAATTGTTCATCAGATTTCCATCTATTGAATTAGACATGATTTTTAGCCGTTCTTGATTTCACGTCCTTTCGTTACGGTGAATATTTTTGTTGGTTGTTCCATGGTCTGCAAACGAAATGTTTTCCTGATAGTATGTCGCATTTTGGATTTGCATTAGGATTCGATCGAAGCGAGGTGAATACAAGTTAATTGCTTATTGCACACAGAGATTTTTTTTCGAACGTCCCATGCCCACTTTCCCGCCCATTCCGACCGTGAGGGCCTCGTCCCCATGACGTAAAATTTTAATTGAATTTTTAATTAAAAATTTGAATAATTACACTAGTTTACACTGAAAATGTACACTTTATGAGAGTCGACTTTTCTTATGTATTTTGATCTGCTGAATTCGAAATAAAATGTTTAAAAACTTTTTTATGGAACAGTTTTTAAGATATCCCGTTATTTTTAGTTGTTCGCTCTGTTTTCACTAAACAAATTACATCTCGAGTTAGAAATGTCCGATTATATCGTTGTTGGTACTTAAATGAAAGGTATTAAAATGACGAATAATCGTGTATAATTGGATCTGTGATAAGTGGTTCAAAAAATATCGATGCGAAAAAGCCAAATTTTCAAATTTTACAATGGACCTTTTCCGCCAGAAAAGTATATTAAAAGTATTAAATTTTATTTTCCAATTGATAATTGTTGATAAAAACTAGCTCGAGGTCTGGATGATTAATTTTTATTTATTCAATATTTCATTACAGTAATGCAACAGACACCGTCTTTAGCTATTTACTCTACAGTTGGTGTATTTTGTTCTTTTCAAAAAATTTTCCCGTGAAGTCTTTCAATGAAAAGACGAAATATTGAATAAATAAAAATTAATCATCCAGACCTCGAGCTCGTTTTTATCAACAATTATCAATTGGAAAATCTATATACAGGTCGAATATAATAAAAACATCCATAATATATATTAAATTTTATTTTCGAATTCAGCAGATCAAAATACATAAGAAGTTGCCCTTATCTAGTGTACATAATGTGGGATTCGATATGTAAAAGAGCAATGCACACTTTAAGAAAAATGATTACGCTTTTGAAGTTGCAAAAAGAGAAGAGAGAAGTTAGTCGAAAGAGGACGTGCTATCGAAAACAACGACGCGGTTATAAATCGAACACATTACATTTTCATTGAATTTCATTAAATAAACATTAACTCTCTCTCTCTCTCTCTCTTTGTATTAAAGTGTTGTGTTAAGATTTATTTGGTTCGGGACCCTTAGTTTGTGCCTTTTAGGAGAATAAATCCCATAATAATTTTTTTTTTAAACTATTGTCATTGAAGAAATTTGTTGAATCAGTAAAATTTTTAATTTACCATTTTTTTTAATTCAATTAAAGTTTTAATCGAAAACTGAATTTAAAAAACAATTTCAATTAAAAATTTAAATAATTGAGATTGAAGAATCATATTGTTGATCAGTTATTTTTTTTTATTTACATTTTTTTTTTAAATTTTCAATAAAATTTTAATCACAAAAAATAATTGATACAATTAATATTTGTGATTGGATCAATTAATTTTTAATTTAGTTACTTCATTGAAGGAATTTCAGCTAAAAATTAATTGGTATAATTAATTTCGTGATTGAAGGCAAACAATTTTCTTCTGTACACATTATGGTAGCTTATAAACAATATAAAGTACTTTTGATCAAACAAATATTATGTAGCTGTCATTAGTTTGACATATTTATATATATATATATATATGAACGTTGTAACGCTTCGTGTCAGATACCCTGTATGTAGGTATTTTTTTTCATCTGTCTGGAAATTATAAAAGAAACCGCTTGGGTTGATAATTATTCATGTTTTTCAGTGAGAGATCCTTCGTTTTGTTATAAAGGGTAGTATTTCTTTTGAGTTTAGGGAGATTTTCATTGGCATTAGTATATTGACAGAATCACGTGCGGATTTTCAGACATTGGTTGTGCAAAGAGAAAGATGCTCAGTATAGCCTTGACATTTTTTTTTTCAATCCCATGAATAGACTATACTAACGAAGCGCACAAGCGTCGAATTTTCAGTGCAATGGGCCCTAGAAAAAGTTCGGCAGAAAATGCCGCTTTTTTATAGCGACAAGATTTGTTTCAGCGATGAGGCTCATTTCTGGTTGAAATGGCCTACGTAAATAAGAAATATTGCCCGCATTTGCGAGTAAGCAGAACAGAAGCCTCGTTCAAAGAACTGCCGCATCATCCCAGAAAAAATGCACTGTTTTTGGTTGTCGTTTGTACGCTGGTTGAATCATCTGGGACGCCGTATTTTTCAAAGATTTGGCTGTTGGACAGCGAACGTACGGTGAATTGCGATCGCTATCGTTCGATGCTAAGCACCACTTTTTTGTTGCCAAAAAATGGAAGAACTGAACTTGGTTTGACATGCTGGGTTTCAAAAAACACAAGAATGGGCGCAGCAGCTCGCGCATTCTATGGCCATGTTTGAGCGAAAACTTTCGCGGAGAACAATTCATCTCAAGGAAAATGGACAGCGGGTAAGTTGGCTCACTCTAAGAATCATAGCCGATTCTTGACGCCTTTAGAAGACTATCTTTTATGTGGGCTGTAACGTCAAATCTAAAATCTACAGAAATAAGGCCAGCAACTACAAGTGACGAAGACAACATTTTCCGAAGAATTCGGCACTATTCACACCGAAATGCTCAGAAAAAGTTTGCCCAAAATTGGACTTTCGAATGCGACGCACCTAAGACGCAGCGCGCGTCGTAACATTTAAATGAAATTATCTTTCAAAAAGTAAATTGTCATGGACCCAATCTAAACGTTATCAAATAAAAAGAACCGATGAGATTTCTGCAAATTTTTATGGCGTTTTAAAAAAAAAAAAGTTATTCAAGCTCTTAAACAAATTCACCCTTTACAAAATATTTA
>PGFW01020298.1:0-10311 GCA_003123925.1 Haematobia irritans
ATTTACGTTTATTTTTTACAATTTTCAATGTGGATTAACTCAACAAAAGTGAATATGAAATAAAGTCTTTTTGTTAGCATATTTAGAGACCAGCAAGATTTGGAATTAATCTAAAAATCCAAAATAATAAACTATCAAAGTCGTACAAAATCCAACAATTTAAAACAGGGCATTAATTTAATTCAATTTTTGACGATGAACCTCGGTCAAGGACCAGTGTATATCAATGGTATGGTAAATTTAACCGAGGTCGTAGTTCAGTCCAAGACGAATTTCGTGAAGGTCGTTCAAAAATCAGTTGTTCCGGAAACCAATGATACTGGGCGGCAACTGATATTGCAAGATCGTCATGTGACCAATTTTTATCGAGATATTGAGACAACCTTAGGCTTTAGAGGGACCAGCACACATTCAATATTGCATAAACATTTGAACGCCAAAAAATTTGTTCTTGTTCTTGATTGATCGAAAGATCGAAACACGTCTATGTCATCGTGACAGGTGATGAAACGTGGGTTTACACGTATGAGCCTGAAAGTACACAGCAGTCGACTGCATGGGTGTTTCAAGATGAACCAAATCCAACAAAAGTTTCTCGCAATTATCATCTGTTTTTTGTTTTGCAGAAAAACAGCATGTCACAATCGTACCACTAAAACAACGCATGAGTAGTACCAGACGATTTTTTGCCAGTTGTCTTCCAAGAAATCAGGAAAACCCAGGACCGAAGACGGAATATTTTTCAGCATGACAGTGCAAGCTCTCATACATAGTTCTGAAATGGCTGCGATTGACATCTTTTTATTCCGTACATAAAAATATATACAATAAAATGAGAGGTCAACGTTTATCGACACATGTAGAAATGGTTGATACGTTCAGAATGCATGTTTCGGAGATACCTCAAATAGAGTGGGAAGAGTTCTGAGAAAATTGGTTCAAAAGCATGCAAAAAGTGTATAAATTTTAAAGGGAAATATTTTGTAAAAACAATAAAGTGATTTTCCATTGTTAATAATTTGCTTCTTTTCTCTAAAGGTGGGTATTAAGTTAGAGTTTTTAGACGCTAAAATTTAATTTTTTCATCGATTACTTTTCTTTTAGTTACTCCATTTTAAGGAATACAACTTTGTTGAAAATATTTGCTTTGGGATATTCCCCCATCAAGTGTTATAATGAAATCTGCAACAAATATGTATAATTTAATGACTTTTTACTTTTTTGGCGGCTTTACTCGAACTTAATACTCACCTTAAACCCGAAATATATAAGACTGCCCTCCTAGTAATATGATACAATGTAACGAGGAAGAGAGTTAGGACGGGCTATAAACTTTAAAACTTTAAAAACATTTGTGTGCTATAAAGAAAACTTTACGCAAATATTTAATGCTTGAAAGGAAACAAATTTTTTTTTTGTTTGGAAAATATCCATTATATAGTTTTCTGCTAGTCCATCAATTAGTTGAATTCTGAATTCTCCTCCACTGGAAACATACACAAAAGTATATCTTACGTTTTGGATAAACCAAACCATTAAATTGGAAACGAATCTTTTGGGAGTGGGCACACTCCCAAAAAGGATCAATTATTGCAAGCCAAGAATCTTTGGTCAAAATATGTTCGTGCTCTTAGACGGGCTATCTTTGAAGAGGCTATCTACATCTGTATCATTGGTAAGCTTTCATTGGAGTTTGGAGTTTCATACAATGTTTATGGTAATACCTAAATATAGCAAAATGCTACGTAATCTCATCAGAAATAAAAATGTTGACAAAATTTTCTATAGAAATAAAAGTTTTGCCAAATTTTCTATTAGAACTAATTTTAGCAAAACTTTTCCATAGAAATAAAATTTTTACAAAATTTTCTATAGAAATAAAATTTGACAAAATTTCTATGAAGTAAAAATATTGACAACATTTTTTCTATAGAAATAAAATTTGACAAAATTTTCTATAGAAATAGAATTTTGACAAAATTTTCTATAGAAATAAAATTTTGACACAATATTCTATAGAAATAAAATTTTGACAAAATTTTCTATAGAAATAAAATTTTGACAAAATTTTCTATAGAAATAAAAATTTGACAAAAATTCTATAGAAAATCAAAATTGTTGACAAATTTTCAAAAAACATTTACAAAAAAAAATTTCTTATAGAAATAAAATTTTAGACAAACGTTTTAAGAAATAACATTTTATTAAGAAATTTCTAATAAATAAAATTTTGACAAATTTTCTATAGAAATAGAATTTTCTATAGAAATAAAAAAACATGTTGACACAATTTTTCTATAAGAAATAAAATTTGGGACAAAATTTCGATAGAAAAAAAATTTTGACAACTTTTTATAAAGAGTTGAAATTATTAACCAAAAATTTTTTCTATAAATTAAAAATAAAAAATTCTTTTCGAATAAAATATTTTTTTTATACTAAACACAAAAATTTGATCAACAACTTCAAAATAAGATTTTTTTTTATTTGGCAGAGTTTTGGTGAAATGTTCTTAAAATTTTGGTAGATTATTTTTGGCACGAGTGTCAACCGTGATCAAAAATCTAAGTTAAAAGGGGAAAATAGACACGAAGATTTATATATTTCAAAAAATTTCAAAATTTCTTAATTTCAATATTTTTTCGAGTGTAGCCCATACATTATTTCACATACTTTAATCATTCTGTAATTTAATGTTTATATTTTTTCTGTTTTCTAATTTTAAAGGGTCATAGTATGCGAGACAATAAAAATATAAATTGAACACCACGGAACTTTAACTCCATGCAATATACACTATTGAAACTAATTTAAGCGGTTGAAATGATATGATCCCACAAATTACAAAACATTGCGCAAGTAAGTTTGAATATTTGCCATATGCACTATCAAAAGTCTTTTTATTCATTTGTTAAAAAGTATGACCAGAATGAGGAATAATGCGGTCCCTGATCGATGTCACGGATGAGCTCCACATCAATTAGGCCAGATGATTTTAAAGATTTTGGGTTGAAACTGGAAGATTTGCAGATAACCCGCGGCTTACCCTAAGCAATATTCAGATCGCATGCGTTTAAGCATGTGCGAGTTTAAAACGTTTGGACTTCAGTGAGAATATTATTCAAACTTTATCGAAAATGATGCATTCGATGAGGGTGGGTCTAAGAAAATACACAAATGGTTTCATTACCCATTTATGTATTATTATGTTCGAAATTATTTCAAAGATTAGGCCATTCTCTGATATCATTGAAATTTCCACACTGGATTTTCTGGAAATGCTTGCCGGCGAGCCTTACGCCCATTTGACTCTTGCAAGAATTGGATATGAGTAATAATAAAATTCAAACTATAGTGATAACAATTTTCAACTTTTTTGAAAAATTTTACAGACTTGTTGGGAATACACGATAATCGTATACGAACAGGTTATGAAAGGAACATTCGCAGGTAAAGATAAATAGGCCCTATTCTTTATCGACTTCTTTTGATACGACTTTCTAGACTGACAGGCGGATATTCATTCCAAACTAGAGGAAATATCTTTCCGATTTAAATTACTTGAATCAATATCGCAACATACGTTTTTGCGACCTAGAGGCTATGAAAATTTTCCGTTTGAATATTTAAAATATAATTATTTTATATCATTGACGTTACGTTTCTAGGCCTTAAGAAAATTAACCATTTGGATAGATTAATAAAATTGACGTGTAGAACGTAAGAGCCTTTATGAATTTGGATGAATTTGGAAACATTTTAAGCCTCGAGGAAATAAACTCAACAATTTGGCAGAAGAATCTTTCAGTTATGTAAACGATTTTTATACTCAAAGTCAAATTTTTTCACTGATAAATAAAATACTAAAAGTAACAGCAGAGACTTTATAGCAGGATGATAAATGATGTTTGACGAAAAGTACTTAAAAATATATTAAAAATTTACTTTTGAAGCAATAAGCTCGATTTGGACCTTTTTAATTAAAAAAAATTATTTTGCAAAATTTTATTTCATAGAAAGATTTGTCAAAATTTTAATTGGCAGAAAAATTTGTCGAAATTTATTCTGCGAAATTTGTAAAAAATTTTTATTCTAGAGAAAATGTTTGTCAAAATTTTATTTCTATAGCCAATTATTATAAAATATATATTTCTATAGAAAATGTCTAATTTTATTTATATAGGAAATTGTCAAAGTGTATAATAATTAGTAAATTTTGTAAAAATTTATTTCTTATAGAATTTTGGTAAAAATTTTATTTCTATAGAAAATTTTCTCAACAATTTAACTTCTATAGGAAATTTTTTGTCAAAATTTTATTTCCGTAGAATGTTGTCAAATTTTATACTATAGGAAATTTTATTAAAATTTTATTTCTATAGAAATATTTTATTTCTTATAGAAAATTTTGTCAACAATGCGCAAATAAGAATATATATATATAGAAAATTTTGTCAAAATTTTATTTTTATAGAAAATTTTGACAAAATTTTATTTTTATAGAAAATTTTGACAAAATTTTATTTTTATAGAAAATTTTGAAAAAAATTATTTTATAAGAAATTTTGACAAAATTTTATTTTTAAGAAAATTTGACAAAATTTTATTTTTATAGAAAAATATTTGCAAAATTTTATTTTTATAGAAAATTTGATAAAATTTATTTCTATAGAAAATTTTGTTCAAGTTTAGGTATGTAGGACGATTTTATACTCAAAGCAAAATTTTTTCACTATAAATAAAATTACTATAAGTAACAGCAGGAGACTTTATAGCAGGGATGATAAATGATGTTGACGAAAAAGTACTAAAATATAATATTAAAATTTACTTTTCGAAGCCAAAAGCTCGATTTGGACCTTTTTTTAATTAAAAAAAAATTATTTTGCAAAATTTTATTTCTATAGAAAGATTTGTCAAAATTTTATATTTGCCAGAAAATTTTGTCGAAATTTTATTTTCTGCGAAAAATTTTTGTAAAAATTTTAATTTCTATAGAAATGTTGTCAAAATTTTATTTCTATAGCCAATTTATGAAAATATTATTTCTTATAGAAAAATGTATAATTTTTATTATATAGAAAAATTTTGTCAAAGTGTTATGTCTTAGTAATTTTTGTAAAAATTTTATTTCTATAGAAAATTTCTGTAAAAAATTTTATTTCTATAGAAAATTTTTCTCAAACAATTTACTTCTATAGGAAATTTTGTCAAAATTTTATTCCGTAGAAAATGTTGTCCAAATTTTATACTATCAGGAAATTTTATTAAAATTTTATTTCTATAGGAAATATTTTATCTTATAGAAAAATTGTCAACATTGCGCCAAATAAGAATATATAATATATATAAAATTTTGTCAAAAATTTATTTTTATAGAAAATTTTTGACAAAATTTTATTTTTAATAGGAAAATTTTGACAAATTTTATTTTATATAGGAAAATTTGAAAAAAATTATTTTTTATAGAAAATTTTTGACAAAATTTATTTTTTTATAGAAAAATTTTGATCAAAAATTTTATTTTTATAGAAAATTTTTGACAAAATTTTATTTTATAGAATTTTGATTAAAATTTTATTTCTATAGAAAATTTTGTCAAAAAGTTTATTTTCAATTTTATGAAGAAGAAAATTTTTTTCAATTTATTTCAAAATTTATGAAGAAGTTTACCTCTTTGAAAAATCTACCAAAATCAAGAATTCTACAAACCGGCTCAGGGCCAGCACTAAGCATTATTGCTAAAGACACCATGTGTGTATTTCGTCTCTTCTGCGTTTTCAAATAATATACACTATCTTATACTTACTCTGTTCCTCAGTGTGGCGGAAAAAATCACACTCACGTTTCACATTTCCGACGAATGTGGTATAGACAATATTCCTCTCAAAAATGTTTGGGTCCTTTTAATAAAAACTAAAAAAATATCCTCATTTTGGAATATGATTATTTCTTCAATGTCCGCTATTTATAATTTTTAGAGTTGTAGTTGATTATCTGAGAAACGTTTCAACATTTAGGGCAGAAAAACTCTATATAGAAGTTAATTATTGAAGAAAAAGTACCAAATTGGCTCGCGGTCGTTCACGATGCTGTTTGGTAGTCGAAATGTATAAAAAAAAGCACAAGATTTTCAACTTTATCAAACCCTTGCAGTTTCATTATTGCAGTTTTTATGGGTCGGATTGATACACCCATAGACTGTTTTTCAGCAAAAAACTGAAATGTTTGTAGAACGGCAAACAATCTGTTATTTTTGGTGGAAATTTCTGCGACCGTTTTCACCTTTTTTTTTTTTTGCTATTTTAGCATTATTTTCAGCTGATTCTACTAAAACATTTCTTTGGGTGTAGAATAGAAATAAAAAATATCACCCACTTTCAGCATTGTTACATTTCCAAATTGCATGGTACGTCTTTTAGATTCCATCATTGAAAATTATAAACATTTTGTAGCTATTTCATTTATATCAATAATGGCCAAATATTATTTTACGAACATTGTTAAACCTACATAGATTAAAAAATGACAATTTTCTTAAGAACGAAAAATGCGATTTATGATGAAACTTAATTTAAGAGAAATTTTTAGATTAGTAGCCAATTATGCATCAATTGTGTTTGTATAAATTTCTTAATATCATTTATTCATTTATGTTGTGAACAAACATTGCATGCATTCATACTCTTTGCGCTAGCTAAAGTGTTCCTTACATATGGAAACAAGTCCATTGATTATTAAGTTGGTGTGTCATTTAAATTGCTCTTGGGGCCCTCGGTTTTAGACAATTGTGTGGTAGGTGTTATTTTTGGAAATCACCTTCCAACGGAGGAAGAACCAATCAATAGCGTTGTTGATGTGCTTCTGAATTTGACCATGGCTCGAGTGGTATTGTAGCTGTTCAAAGGGCTCCATATTGAGACTTCAAGTACATTGTTTGCCTATAAAATCCTGACTTTCTTGCACATTTTAGTTCCGTAGCCTCGCATGGACCATTAGTGGTTATGTATTTTTTGCTTAAACGGTGTTGTCTAACAGGTTGAGGAACACTAGGTCGCGCAATGGCTAAAGCATCGTACCGGTGTTCTTGGTGCATGCGGTGTGTATGACTACTACTGCTGCTGCATTATTCTACTAAATTGGTATGAATATCAGGAAGTAGCAATTCATCCATTATATTGATAAGAATCAATTTGAGAAACCTCAGTAAATATCGGTATGTAATGGATACGATATGAGAATTACTGGGACCGGATAGTTGGAAAAACCTTGTGACAGATATTGCACTGAGAAAGGTCCATCACATTCTTTGGTTAACTCTGTTAGAACGAAAATAATGCAAATCAATAAATATTTTGATAAAAATCCTACTATTACCTTTCCCCATTCGTAATGTTCTTTTTCTTTATGGTTAAATACTCCAATTGTTGTATTATGATTCATATTTTGAGAAATGGTCTTCATGGGACCGCCTGGTTTGAAATGGCAGCTAATTTTTTATGTAGGGAAACGATTTGCAAAGAATTGTTCATTATTGATCGAAAACTATTCCATAATCGCCGGCATAATGCCTCCCTCAATAATTAGGTGAAGGGGAAACTCGTCACCACAAATGAAACAATATAGTAACAATCGCTATTTGACCAAATTTGTATATGCATTGTTATCACTTGAAAACTTGCCAACAAAGACATGTATCTTTCATTTTACACAATCAAACCGTACCCGACGCCACCCTTTGAGGTAGGCAATCGTCTCAAATAATTTTTGCTGTAGAAACTTTCCATGTGAACAACTGAGTAGAAGCTAAATCCTTTCTGAGAATGACTTTTGGCAATATGAGCATTTACTTCATCATCATCACGTCTTCTAAACTCATAAAGATCAATTTATCTCTTTGTCCAATTTTATGCGTTTTATCTGTAACCCATAATTGCCAATTTGTTTATATTTGAACGAGTTTTCGTTGGACCGGTTTTGGAGCGAAGATTGTGGTTTATTAATCCGTTGTCCATTTTATCAGATGAAGTAAAGTAATAGCTTAATCGGTGTATTCTAGTTGATGTCAAACACAATAGGATGCTTTATAAAACATTCTTGTGGATTTGCAGAATTCTGAAATGTATGACATTTTCCTTTTAATAATAGTAACTTAATAGGTAATAGAACTAAACCTTATAATAATTTACTGGTGGATACAAGGGTGAGAATTATTCTCCCCAAAATCGAAATAAAAAAGGCCTAGTACAAGTGAGACGTTCCATGAACCCAACGATATAAACCCCATAATGCTAAATATTTAAAAGTGAATAAATTTCAATAGGAAAATAGCCAATTCCATAGCGTTAACTTTTTAAATAAAATGGAAGCATTATTAAATTCCAATTTGAGGAGGGTTCTTGCTTTCCACTTTGGCCATGCCCTTTCATTAGAGAATAACTAGCCATTGAGGCTTGCTGTGACTAAATATATCTTCTTCTTTTTCGAAAACTTTATTAAAATTTCAGCGATTGACCTGGCCAATACTTATAACAAAATAGGGAGCGAACTGTTACTTAATCAAATCTTTAAAATTATTTAATGAAAGTATTATCTTTATTATGGGATTTAAAACCCTAAAGGTGCAATCTGCCAACTGTTGATATATGTTTTGATATACGAGCCCGATTATGTGTTTACAGTAGCTTTAGTAGATTTACTTCGCACAAAAGAATGGAAATTAATCGAGAATTTACGTTATTTCTTTACAATTTTCGAATGTGGATAACTCCAACACAAAGTGAATATCAAATAAAGTCTTTTTGTTACATATTTAGAGACAGCAAGGATTGGAATTAAATCTAAAAATCCCAAAATAATAAACTATCAAAGTGTACAAATCCAACAATTTAAAACAGGGCATATTGTATTCAATTTTGACGATGAACCTCGTCAAGCGACCAGGTATATCAATGTATGGTAAATTTAACCGGTCGTAGTCAGTCCAAGACGAATTTGTGAAGGTACGTTCAAAAATCATTTCGGAAACCAATGATACGCCGGCAACTGATTATTGCAAAGATCGTCATGGTGACCATTTTTATCGAGATATTGAGACAACCTTAGCTTTAGAAGGCACCAGCACACATTCAATATTGCATAAACATTTGAACGCCAAAAAAATTTGGTTCTTGTTCTTTGATTGATCGAAGATCGAAACACGTCTATGTCACTCGTGACAGTGATGAAACGTGGTTTACACGTTATGAGGCCTGAAGTACACAGCAGTCGACTCATGGGTGTTCAAGATGAACCAAATCAACAAAAGTTTCTCGCAATTATCAATCTGTTTTTGTTTGCAGAAAACGCATCGTCACAACTTACCACTAAAACAACGCCATGAGTAGTAACCAGGACGATTTATTGCAGTAGTGCTTCAAGAAATCAGGAAAACCAGGAACCGAAAGACGGACTATTTTCAGCATCGACAGTCCAAGCTCTTCTACATATTCTGAATTGGCTGCGATTTGACATCTTTTTATTCCGCTACATAAAAATATATAAAGCAATAAAATGAGGTCAAACGTTTCTATCGACACATGAGAAGAATGGTTGATACGATCAGAATGCATGGTTTTCGGAATACCTTCAAAAATGGAAGAGTTCTGAGAAAATTGGTCAAAAGATGCAAAAAGTGTATAAATTTAAAGGAATATTTTGTAAAAACAATAAAAGTGATTTTCAATTGTTAATGTTGTTTTTTCTCTTAAACCCGAAAATATAAGATGCTCTAGTAATATGAACAAGTATACGAGAGAGAGTTAGGGACGGCTATAAACTTTTAAAATTTAAAAAACATTGTGTGCTAAGAAAACTTTACGCCAAGATATTGAGTTGAACATTTGAAATAAATTTTTTTGTTTGGAAATATCATTATAGTTTTACTGCAGTCCATCAATTATGAATTCTGAATTCTCCTCCTGGAAACATACACGAAAATATACTACGTTTGGATAAAAAACTTAATTGAAAGAATTTTGGGATGGGACACCCCAAAAAGGATCAATTATTGCAAGCCAAGAAATTTTTGCAAATATGTCGTAGCTCTAGAACGCTATCTGTTTGAAGAGGCTATCACATCTGTATCATTGGTAGCTTCTATGGAGTTGGAGATTCATACAATGTTTTATTTTTTTTATGTAACTACCTAAATATAGCAAAAGCACGTAATCCTCATCACAAAGTTATCCATTCATGGGATATTTCTATGCCATTCTTCAAATCAATTACCTTCTCACAATAATTATTGAATACTAACATCTTAAAATTAAT
>PGFW01020314.1:6244-23082 GCA_003123925.1 Haematobia irritans
CGGGGCCAAATGGAGCCAACTTTATTTTAAGGCTCATTTAGACTCCAGCAAAGAAAGCGCTCGCCAAAAAAGGTAGTGAAAATGTTCTTTTTTTGGGATCAGGAAGTTGGTTGCAAAATTAGCTGTAGAAGGGATGAAAATTGTAATTATTGGGCTGTCCATGGACGATGTCCACGCATTTCAGTAGCCGTTGCACTGAGTTTTGGATAATTTCTAAGGTGTGATCGCAACTCGAATTTTTGGATGTTAGATTGAAGAAAATATGTGATATTGTGACAATAATAAATTTTATTTTTTTTAATGATTTTGTAATGCATTCTAACGCTTGTCTGGCTTGACATCATTTTTCTTCCTTGGTTTATAGGATGGGTAGTTAAAATTGTTTTTCGGCATAATTTTAGAATAATTTCGATTATTTGTTAATCAATATTCTTTAATCTATTCTATTTCTTTTTAACCTATTTTTAAAACAAAAAAATTTAAATTTCCCATCAAAATATGAAAAAAGGCGAATATGATAAAAAAGTGACTCAATATGAATTCCAGTGCATTTTAAAATAAAAAATGGCAAACATTTTGGAAGTGCTTTTGAAAGTTGTGACCTTTTAGAAGAACCAAATTTTTTTGCTGGACTGAAAGTCCATATATAATACAGGCATTCTTCTAGTTTTTACCGTTGAACCATCCGATTATTTCCTTCTGTCTTGAAACGAACCTTATTGTTCCAATAACCATTAGCAGATTACTTAAGTCAAATAACTAAAGAGATATACTCCGTAAATTCGGCTTACGCCTATACACAAATGAGCGGACCTCACAGAGAGGTGTTTAATTTATTCTTTGACCGTTCCGGACGAACCACTACGCAATATTCTAGTGTGCGGTTTAACACTGGGGCCATATTTGGTTGGTGTTGTTGACAACCTTGCAATTCTGCCATCGACATTCGTACTCAACAGCCTTCTCACTAAAACGCAGTTATTGAGCTAAGACAGGTAGCCAAGGGACATTTAACCAACGATAGCGATATCATGTAAGGTAGTTACATAGATTTGCTAACGCCATACACTTTGGCGCTTCCTTGGTATGTTTTTGGGGCCAGGCATCCATTATTAGATGAGTATTGCAATGCTCAACTATCCTCGCTTGAGAGATTTGCGCGGCAGCCTTGTGGCCATTTTAGAGTTGGAAATGCAAATTTAGTGCACACTGCGCCCGTGGAAATACGGTCACATGCGTTAAAAACTTATCTTATTTACTTTTGTGGTAGTATGCAAGCGCCATCAAGCGGAAGGTGGGGAAGGCTTTGCCTACGTGTATGAAGTGATAGGTCACTCACATCATAAGTTCGAATTCCTTAATTTTATATTTTCAAGCACCTCATTAGCTTTAACATAGAATCGGACAGCAACTCAGTGATTTTAAGAGAGAAGTTACCACTGTGGCTATCACAATGTACTTGAATAGTCACGTGAGTTGCTGCAATACTCAGACCGAACGCTACCAACCTATAACCTAACCTAACCTCAAGCTACACTTATATCCGCCTTTCCTTAAGAATTCTTTCACAAGAAGGAACTTTGTTTTACGCAGATGTTACCAGTGCACCTTAAACCACTATTTTTAAGAAGTTCTTTTGAGGTTTAAATCTTTGTTTTAAGCAGTGTTAAGCAATAAATTCACATTTTCCTTAATTATAGCTTGTGCGCTAATAACACGCAAAGACAAATAAATAATAGAAATTTCCAAAAATATTGAAAACGTGAGCCAATCTATTTCTCGACAGACTTAGAATTTGCTTCACTAAGAGAGTGAAAAATTGGTTTAAAGTTCTTCTTTTTATGAAGTCCAAAGGCTTATAAATTGAACACATTCTAAGGAAACATTGCACTCCTCGAGTAATTTCTTTCATACTTTCAAAGGTAGCACATTAATTGTCTGGATTCTGCACTACTTCACTGAAAAGAGATTTTCAGTTTGGGTATTTCTGGTCGTTAAAATACATTTATGAGCTAGTCTCGTAAAGATCTTTAGTTACCTGACCACCAGCAAATGATCTCAAAAATCTTAAAATCCTTTGAGTGCAAATGACATCCACAAATAACTGATTTAATTACCAAACATATTGTTGATAGAAATGTTACAAATATTAAGACAAATTTTTAAAATAATGAAACTTTTAATTTAAGAATAAATTAATAATATTTGCTTCAAAAAGCTTTTTTTCATTAAACATTTTTGTAATTTTGGTCCCTCCCATTTAAGTCCCATGTCTTTGAACTAAGCCAAGTTTTTCTTAAACTATAAGAAACACATTTTGAATTAAAAAATTGTCACTTAAATTAACTGAAATATTGAAACGATCTCGATTTTAGTTAAAACGGCTGCAAGTATAGGCTCAGAAGACATGTTTATTTGGAGGAGTTTATCATCTTTTGTAGTTTTAATAGAACATTTTTAGATCTATATTTGCGTAACTCGTAATAGCTTTATTATATACCGATAGAAATTCATAAGATTCTGCATTCTATTAATTTTGATTAGATCGCAGGATGGTGCGGTAAAAAATCTTATAGTGTCTTTAAGCGTCATGTTGGCCGGGACGTAGCCAGTGTGAAGACATGCGTGTCATAAACAGTAATATATATTTCTGGTCGTGCGTGAAATTTCTGAGTCGATCTGAGCATGTGCCGTCCGGTCCGTCGATTTGAAATGCGACTCTACTCGATCGAACAAGCTTTCGACTATGAAACTTTGCACAGTAGTACTGTTATGATGTTAGTGTCGGATGGTATTCTAAAATGGGCCATATCGGCTCCACTTTTACGTATAGCCCCCCATATAACGGACCCCTGCAGATGTTGGCTTGTACGACGCTCTAATAGAAGCAATTTTCATCGATCCGGCTGAAATTTGGTAATGGTGTTTGTATATGGTCTCTAACAAACGCATCGGGCAACATTGGTCCCACATGTCCATAAGATTACTGTACCCCCCATATAAATCCGATCCCACGATTTGGCTTGGCGGAGCCTCTAAGAGCAAGCAAACATTTCATCCGATCCGCTGAAAATTATGGTACAATGGTGTTAGGTATAATGGTACTCTAACAAAGCCAGTCGGCAACAATTGGTTCACATCGCGTCCATATTATAATATAGCCTCCCATGTAAACCGATCCCAGATTTTGGCTTTGGCGGAGCCTCAAGGAAGAAAATTCATCTGATCAGTTCTAAATTTGTACGATGGAGTAATGTATGGCTCAACAACCCATCGCCTCAAAAAATTGGTCGAATCGCTCCATAATTAATATATAGCCCTCATATAAACCGATCCCGATTGACCTCTCGGAGGCCCTGCAGAGAGCAAAATTTCATCCGATTCAGCCATGCGCAAAAATGAGATTTCCATATCAGTCCATAATCAATATATTAGCCCATATAAACCGACCCGAGATTTGGTTTTGGGCCTCTTGGAGGCCGCAAATTTCATCGAGTCAGTTGAATTTTTTGGTACATTTGTAGCTAGTATATGAGCCATTAAACACCTGACCTCCGGATGCCCTTGAAGAGCCAAAAATTCATCGATTCAGCCCATGCCAAAGAGATCCATATCAGTCCATAATCATATATAGCCCCCCATATAAAACCGATCCCCGAGATTTGTTTTGGAGCCATCTTGGAGGCGCAAATTTTCAATCCGAGTCAGTTTGAATTTTACATTCGTGCAGTATATGGCCATTAACAACCATTGGCCTAACTAGGTCCATATTCGGTCTTATAGTTTATATTATAGCCATCAGATAAATCGATCCGCAATCACACAAAAATTGGTCCATATCAAAATTCATAATTGTATATAGCTCCTACATAAGCGACCCCCATATTTCAATTCTGGTTCTCTATGTGTTGTGTAAAAAGTTCCATTTCGATTCGTTATTATTTGTAGACTTACTATACATACATATTATAATCAAGTTGCCGACTAACTCAACAATTAGAAACGATGTAAGAAGTTTTAAGATACCACAAACCCAAGTAATTCGATTGTGGCATGACATTTCTTTTCGTAGAAGATTTATACGCAATCCATTGTTGGAGGTACATAGATTCGGCCGTATATATTTTGTTTATATTAAAACTTGATTTTGTTTTTTTACTTTTAATGGCTTAATCTTTAACTTTTTATTACCCTCACCATAGGATGGGGCTTATATATAACTTTAGTCATTCCGTTTTGCTAACACATCGAAATATTTGCTCTAAGACCCCATAACGTAGTATATTATTCTGGGTCGTTGGTGAAATTTTCTGAGTCGATCTGAGCATGTCCGTTCCGCTCTGTGAAATCACGCTAACTTCCGAACGGAAACAAGCTATCGGACTTTGAACTTGGCAACAAGTAGTTGTTATTTGATGTAGGTCGGATGGTATTGAAAATGTGCCAAATCGGACCACTTTTATCGTATAGCCCCCATATAAAACCGACGCTCAGATTTGGCTTGCAGAGCCTCTTGGAAAAGCAAAATTCATCCGATTCGGTTTGGAAATTTGGTACAATGGTGTATTGTATATGGTCTCTAACAACCATTGCAAAAATTGGTCCATATCGTCCATAATTATATATTAGCCCCCATATAGAAACCGATACCCGATTTGGCTTGCGGGAGCCTCTAAGAGAAGCAAATTTCATCCGATCCGGCTTAAAATATGATACATGGTGGTTAGTATGTGGTCTCTAACAACCATGTCAAAATTGTCCATACCGGTCTTACATTAATATAATAACCCCTATTTAAACCGATTCCCTAGATTTGACCTCTGGAGCTCTTGGAGCGAGCAAATTCATCTGTCCGGTTGAAATTTTGGTACGTTGGTTGAATTTTGCGTACGCATTTGCGCTAGCTATATGCTTCTAAACAAACGCATGCAAAATTTGGCTCCATATCAGTCTATAGTTTATCCCAAAAAATAATCTACAAAAATTTTATTTCTAATAGAAAAATTTTTGTCAAACATTTATCTACTATAGAAAATTTTGTCAAAATTTTATTCTATAGAAACAATTGTGTACACGTGACATTTATTATCGTTATTTAATCGGCATTTTTAATCCCTCATCATTGGATGGGGGGTATATTAACTTTGTCATTCCGTTGTAACACATGAAATTATTGCTCTAAACCCACAGAAGTACGTTATTCTGGGTCGTGTGAAAGATATCTGAGGTCGATCTAACACATGTCCCCGTCGTCCTGTCGCGTGCCCGTCGTCTGTTGAAATCACGCTATACTTATCCGGAACGAACTATACTGAACTGCAGTGTGTACGAAAGGCGGGTTTTGAAAATCCATATCGGTCCACATCTTTACGTATAGCCCCAATAAAGGAAGACCTGCGAATTGGTATTGTCGGCCTCTAACAGAAGTAATATTCATCCGATCCGGCCATAAATTGGTATATGGTGAATGGGATATGGTACTAACACACCATGAAATTACTGCGTCCATAGGTCCATTAATTACGTAATAGGCCCATATAACGCGTACCCCAATTTGGCTTGCGATGCTCAAAAGAAGCAAATATTTCATCCGATCCGGCTGAAATTTGTACATGGTGTTGGTATATTGGGTTCTACTACACCGTGCAAACAAATTGTCCCATGCGGTCCCATAAAATTATATACCCCCCGATATAAACGGTCCCCAGATTGGCTTGCGGAGCCTTAAAAAGAAAGCCAAATTTCATCCGATCTCGCTGAAATTGGTGTACTATGATTTGGTGTATTGTGTCTCCTAAACAACCATGGCAAAATGGTCATCATCGGTCATAATATATATTAGCCCCATATATAACGATCCCAGATTGGTTTTCGGTCTATGAAGGAGCAATCTCATCGATCCGGTAAATATTTGGTACATTCGGTGTTGTATAATGGCGCTAACAACTGCAAAATGGTCACATGCGCATAATTTAATAATGCCCCCATATAAACGATCTCAGATTTGGCTTGCGGAGCCTGAGATAAAGAGAAGCAAATTTTCATCGATCGCTGGAAATCTTGGGTACATGTATGTTAGTATATGCGACTCTAAAAACACATTGCAAAAATTGGTCCATTTCGGTGCTAAATTATATAGTAGCCCCCATATAAACCGATCCCCAGAGTTTGGCTTGTGAGCCTCATAGAGAAGCATGATTTCATCCGATCGGCTGAAATTGGTCATGTGTTGGTATACGGTCTCTAACAAACATGCAAATGGTCCACCGAATCGCGTCCATAATATATTATAAGCCCCATAATAAAAAACGATCCTAGATTTGCTTGCGAAGCTCCAGAAAAGAAGCAAATTTCATCAGATCGGTGAATTCTGACATTGTGTTAGTATACGATCTTTACAACCGTGCCCAAGAAATTGGTCCATATCGGTCCATAATATATATATAAGCCCCCATATAAAAATTCATCCAGATTGACCTCCGGAGCCTCTTGGAGGAGCCAATAATTCCATCCGCCCCCCCACCCCCCCCCATCATCCGGTTCAAATTATGGAACGTCGTGTTTAAGTATATGGCTCGCTAACAACCATACAAAATTGGTCCAATCACACAAAAATTTGGTCCATATCGGTTCATAATCATGGTTGCCATAGAGCCAAAAATAATCTACCAAAAATTTTTATTTCTAATAGAAAATTTTTGTCAAAATTTTATTCTATAGAAAATTTTGTCAAAATTTTATTTCTATAGAAATTTTGTTTTCAAATTTTATTCCGGTTCATAATAAAATTTTCATCCATTGTCATAATTTTATTTCTATAAAAAATTTGTTCAAAATTTTATTTCTATAAAAAATTTTTGCCAAAATTTTATTTTTATAAGAAATTTTTGTTCAAAATTTTATTCGCGTTCATAATCATGAAGTCCACTTCGAGCCAAAAGTAATCTACCAAGATTTTATTTCTATAGAAAATTTTGCAAAAGTTTATTTCTATAGAAAATTTTGTTAAAATTTTATTTCTGTAGAAATTTTTTGTTAAAATTTTCTTCTATTACGAAAATTTTTGTTCAAAATTTTTATTTTCTATAGAAAATTTTGTTTGAAAATTTTTAATTTCTGATAGAAAATTTTGTTAAAATTTATTTCTGTAGAAAATTTTGTCAAAATTTTTATGTCTACTTTACCGCAACTTAAGTAATTCGATTGTAGATGGCAGTGTTTAGATGAAGGTTCTACGCAATCCAATGTGGAGGGTACAACTAAGCTTCGGCCTGGCCGAACTACGGCCGTATTATACTTGTTTTGTTTAATATATACCCCGTAGCGAATGACTTCTTTACATTGAGAAGACGGATGCAAATTAAGTTTAAAATACCTTGCCTCGGCAAGTGTTACGCAACCCAAGTAATTCGATTGTTGGATGACAGTCTTTTAGTACAAGTTTCTATGAAATCCCTGGTGGAGGGTACATAAGCATTCGGCCAGGGCCGACTTGCGGCCGTATATTAACTTGTTTGGTCTTCAATAGGTTAAAAGCAGATTAAGTATTTCATAAAATATGGTACAAATCATTTTAAATTTTGCTCCGAAAAACGCCAAATCCAATCTTTAAAAAATTGTGGAATTTTTGAAAATATTGAGGTCAAAGTTTCGGACAAGCGTTTAGAATCATTAAAAATTTAGAAAAAAAAATATAAAAATTATTTGATTTGACGAAATATTACAGAATTGAATTCGGATCACACCTAAAGAATTGATGTAAATTTCAGTTACAACGGCTAGTTGTAATGGAGACTTTCACCTATGACAAGCCCCATGTTAAATTCATCGCTTCCTGCCGTCAATTTTGCCACCACTTCGCGATCCAAAAAGAACATTTTCATTACTTTTGGCGACGCTTTTTTTTTGCTGGGACATGTCCTTGAACTTCCTACAGCAGGTTAGAGACATTTTAACAATTTTTTTAAGTCAATTTTATCCTTCAAATATTTGAAATTTTTCATTAAAGAAACTGAAAAAACTGTATTTATTTTTAATACATTTTTCAACAATTTTGCAAAAAGTGTTAAGTATATTTGTTTAACTTGTTGCAATTAGAAAACTATTTTAGTTAAAATTTTCTCAATAAATCTAAATTTCCTTTTTGATGATATCGGTTCACGTTTTTTTTGGTGTATGGTACAAAATCTTATAAGGCAATTTTTACCATGTAAAATTCCCCGATACACGAGTCAATTAAAATCGTTTTGCATATTGTCACTATAAATTTATGGGTTTTTTGATATTAAAATGTATATTTTCTATATTCGATTAGTTAATATAATACCTAATTTAAATTAATTTCGCAAATTATATTTATTATAAAAAGTTATTCGTTTTTTTATACAATTTGTAGGCCAGTCTCAAATTTTCAAATTTCTCAACGATTTCAAAATTTATTGATTCGATTTGAATTTAATAGTCCACAACGAAAGTGCGGACTGTTTTTTTGTTTTTTTGTTTTTCATATCATTTGATATAATTCTTCCACATCCATTTCCATTTCCTATTGTTGGTTTCCAATCTAAATATTTATTACATGCCAAGTAATGTTGTTTTTAGCGTTTCTTGTTATTTTTTTTGTGTTGTTTTTCTTTAGGTTTCTACTTTTTTGTTTTCGATTTTAAATTCAATCAAGTAAATAATTTATTTATGGAAATTTATGTTAAATTTTCAATGGCATAAAGTGAGAACTGACACCTTGTGTGGTTAATGATTGATGGTGTCTCGTCTATAATTAAGAATTCTTTAGGTGTGCGTCCAATTCAATTCTTATTTAATAGACAGACACCATCATCAATTTACCAAACACAAGGTGTCAGTTCTCACTTAGCCATTGAAATTAACATAATTTCCATATAAATTATTTACTTGAATTGATTTTAAATCGAAAACAAAAAAGTAGAAACCTAAAGAAAAACAACACAAAAATACAAGAAACCTAAAAAACAACATACTTGGCATGTAATAATTTAGATTGGAAACCAACAATAGGAAATGGAAATGGATGTGAAGATTAATATCAATGAATGAAAAACAAAAAAAACAAAAAAAAAAAACAGTCCACTTTCGTTTGTGGACTATAAATTCAAATCGAATTCAGATATAATTTTGAAAATCGTTGAGAACTTTTGAAATTTGAGACTGGCTTACAAATTGTATAAAAACGAAAAACTTTTTATAATTAAATATATATTTGCCGAAATTATTTTAAATAGGCTATCTATAATTAAACTACGATAAGAAATATACATTTATACAAAAAAACCCATAAAATTTATTATGACAATATGAAAACGATTTAATTTGACCGTGTATCGGTCGGGAATTTACATGGTAAAAAATTGCCTTAAAGATTTCTGACATACACCCAAAAAAACGTGAACCGATCATAAATGAAAATTTAGATTTATTGAGAAATTATAACTTAAAATAGTTTTTCTAATTGCAACAAGTTACACAATAAACTTAACCACCTTTTTGCACAAATTTGTTGAAATATGTTATTAAAAAATATTTACGTTTTTTTTCAGTTCTTTAAGAAAATTTCATATGTTTGAAGGATAAAATTGCCGGACTTAAAAAATTGTTAAAATGTCAGTTCTACGCCTGTACGGAAGTTCAAGACATGTCCCAGCAAAAAAAAAGGCGTCCGACCAAAAAAAGTAAATGAAAATGTTCTTTTTGGATCCGGAGTGGTGCAAAATTTTGACGCAGAAGCGCATGAATTTTAACAATGGGCCTTGTCATAGGATGAATAAGTCCTCCATTACAACAGCCGCTGTTTACTGAATTTACATCACTTCTTTTAAGCGTGTGATCCGAATTTCAATTTCTGTAATATTTCGTCAAATAAAATTAATTTTTATATTTTTTTTTTAATTTTTCAATGGATTTCTAACGACTTGTTCCGAAACTTATTGACCTGCAAATATTTTCAAAAATTCACAACTTTTTAAGATTGGATTTGGCGTTTTTCGACAAAAATTTAAATTGATTTGCTACCATTTTATGAATTCTTAATCTCTTTTAACCTATTTGAAACCAAACAAGTATATTTACGGCCGGCAAGTTCGGCCTGGCCGAATCCTTAGTACCTCCACCAGGGATTTCATTTAAGAAACTTTACTAAAGTACTGCCATCCACATCGAATTACTTGGGTTGCGGTGGCTAACAGCTTGCCGATGCAATGGTATTTTAAAAATTATTTGCACCGTCTTCTCATTGTTAAGTCATTTCCATACGGCGGTATATTTATTAACAAAACAAGTATATTACGGCCGTAAGTTCGGCCAGGGCCGAAGAAGGCTTTATGTTAACCCTCCTCATTGGATTGCGTAGAACCTTCATCTAGACACTGCCATCACAACTCGAATTTACTTATAGGTTGCGGTAAAGTTAGACATAAAATTTTTGGACAAATTTTCTACAGAAATAAAATTTTACAAAATTTCTATAGAATAAAATTTTCACAAAATTTTCTTATAGAATAAAAATTTTGACAAATTTTCTATAGGAAAGAAAATTTTACAAAATTTCTACAGCAAATCAAAAATTTTAACAAAAATTTTCTATAGAAATAAACTTTTGCAAAATTTTCTAGTAGAAATAAAATCTTGGTAGATTTACTTTTTGGTTCGAGTGGCAACCAATGATTATAGCAACGAATTTAAAATTTGAACAAAATTTCTATAAAAATAAAATTTTTGGCAATAATTTTTTATAGCAAATAAGAATTTTGACAAAATTTTATTAGAAATATAAAAATTATGACAATGATGAAAATTTTATTATGAACCGAATTAAATTTGAACAAAATTTTTCTATTAGAAATAAAATTTTGATCAAATTCTATAGAAAATTAAAATTTTGACAAAATTTTCTATAGGAATAAAATTTTTGGCTTTAGATTATTTTTGGCTCTAGTGGCATACCATGATTTATGAACCGATATGGACAATTTTTGTTGTGATTGGACCAATTTGGTGGTGTTAGCGACCATATACTAACACGACGTTTCCTAATTTGAACCGGATCGGACTAGAATTTTGCTCCTCCAAAGCAGGCTTCGGTAGGTCTCAAACATTTGGAGACATGTTTTTATATGGGGGGCTATATATAATTATGCGACCGATATGCGACAATTCTGGCACGCGTTTGTAAAGATCGTTATACTAACAACATGTTCCAAATTTACAACCGGATTGGATGAAATTTTGTTTTCTCTTGGAGACTTCGCAAGCCAAATTTAGGGATCGGTTATTATGGGGCCTATATATAATTTATGGACCGATGTGGACCAATTTTTGCATGGTTGTTAGAGACCATATTACCAAACACCATATTACCAAATTCAGCCGAGATCGGATTCGAATATGCTTCTGTTTATAGGCTCTCACAAGCCAAAATAAAATTTTTTTTTTTTTTTTTTTCTTTTTGGCGTGGGGGGGAAAATTTCCGGTTTCATATGGGGGGCTATATATAATTAAGGACCAATTATGGACATTTTGCATGGTTTTAGAGAACATATACTAACATCATGTACACATTTCAGCCGGATCGGATGGAAATTTGCTTCTCTTTTAGGCCTTCCGCAAGCAAATCTGCGGGATCGGTTTATATGTGGGGCTATATATAATTATGGACCGATGTGGGACCAATTTTTCCTGCACGGTTGTTAGAGACCATATACCAACACCATGTACCAAATTTCAGCCGGATCGGATGAAATATGCTTTTCTTAGAGGCTCCAAAAGCCAAATCTGGGGATCGGTTTATATGGGGGCTATATATAATTATGGACCGATATGCGACCCAATTTTTGCGCCCATGGTTGTTGGAGACCATATACCAACATTCATTGTACCAAATTTCAGCCGGATCGGATGGAAATTTGCCTTCTCTTTTTAAGTCCGAAGCAAATTCTGGGGACCGGTTTATATGGGGGTATAATAATTATGTGACGACTGTGGACCAATTTTGCACGGTTGTAGAGGGACCATTATTACCAACACCCACGTACCAAATTTTTCAGCTCTGATTCGGATGAAATTTGCTTCTTTTTAGAGCAATCGCAAGCCAAATTTGGGGGTCCGTTTTAATAATGGGAGGCTATACGTAAAAGTGGGACCGATATGGACAAGTATTTGGACATGAGTTGTTAGAGACCATATACCAACCCATATACCAAATTTCAAGCCGGATGCGGATTGAAATGTGCTTTCTGTTAGAGGCTCTACAAAGCCAAATTCTGAGAGTCCCTTTTATGGGGGCTATACGTAAAAGTGGACCGATATGCGCCATTTTTTTCAATACATCCACTAACTTCGCATAACAACTACTTGTGCCAAGTTTTCAAGTCGATAGCTTGTTTCGTTTCGGAAGTTTAGGCGTGATTTCAACAGACGGGACGGACGGTACGAACGGTACGGACGGAAGACGGACGGACGCGACATGGCTTAGATCGACTCAGAATTTCACCACGGACCAGAATATATATTACTTTGGGAGGTTTCTTAGAGCAAATTTTCGATGTTTTACAAAACGGAATGACAAAGTTTAATATACCCCCATCCTATTGATGAGAGGCGTTATTAAAAAAGGCCGATTAAATACGTTATTATTAAATTCAGATGTGACAACATTTTCTATAGAAATAAATATTTTTGACAAAATTTTCTATAGTAATAAATGTTTTTGACAAAATTTTCTATAGAAATACAAATTTTTGTAGATTATTTTTTGGGGCATTATAACTATAGACTTGATATGGTCCAATCTTTGGCATGGTTGTTTAGAGCCATATACTTAGCGCAATGTAAACCAAATCTTTCACCACGTACAAATTTCAACGGATTTCAGTATGAATTTGCTCCTTCCAAGAGCTCCAGAGGTCAAAATCTTAGGGATCGGTTTAAATAGCGGTTAATATAATTAAGACCGGGATGGACCAATTTTGACATGGTTGTTTAGAGACCACATACTAACACCATGTACCATATTTTAGCCGGATCGTTATTGAAAATTTGCTTCTCTTTAGAGGCTCCGCAAAGCCAAATCGGAGTATTCGGTTTATTATGGGGGCTATATTATCAATTATCCACGGACCGATATTGGACCAATTTTTGCATGGTTTGTTAGAGACCATAATACATACACCATGTACCAAATTTCAAACCGAATCGCGATGAATTTTTGCTTTTTCAGAGGCTCTGGCAAAGCCAAATCTGAGCGTTCGGTTTATATCGGGGCTATACGTAAAAAGTTGGTCGATTTGGCACATTTTCAATACCATCGACCTACATCAATTAACAACTATTGCTGCCAAGTTTCAAGTCGCATTAGCTCTGTTTCGTTCGGAAGTTAGCGTGATTTCAACAGCGGACGGACATGCTCAGACTCGACTGCAGAATTTTCACACGACCAGAATATATATTACGTTATGGTGAGTCTTAGAGCAATATTCGATGTGTTGCAAAGGAATGACTAAGTTAATATAACCCATTTTCTATGGTGGAGCGTATAAAAAGTTTTTAAAATTACCATTTAAAAGTAAAAACAAATCAAGTTTTATTAAAAACAAATATATACGGGCCGATCTTATTGTACCCTCCACATGGATGCGTATAAACTTCTACGAAAGAATGTCCATCCACATCGAATTACTTGGGTTGTTGGTATCTTTAAAACCCTTTCTTAACATCGTTTTCTAAATTGTTGAGTTAGTACCATACGTGATATATATGTATGTATAGGTAAGTCTACAAATAATAACGAATCGAAATGGACTTTTTTACACAACACATAGAGAACCAGAATTTGAAATATGTGGGGTCGCTTATGTAGTGAGTATATACAATTATGAATTTGATATGCGCACAATTTCTTGTGTTGATGCGATCGATTTATCTTTATGGTATATTATAACTATAGACCGATATGACCTAGTTAGCAATGGGTTGTATAAGGCCATATATAGCACAAATGTACCAAAATTCAACTGACTCGGATGAAATTTGCGCCTCCAAGAGGCTCCAAAACCCAAAATCTCGGGATCGGTTTATATTGGGGGCTTATATATGATTATGGACTGATATGGATCTCTTTTGGCCCATGCTGATCGGATTATATGAATTTTCTCTTCCAAGGGCCTCGGAGGTCATGGTTGTTAATGGGCCAGTATACTAGCACATTTTACCAACAATTCAACTTGACTCGCGATGAAATTTGATTCCCTCCAGAGGCTCCAAAACCAAATTTCGGGATCGGTTTATATGGCGCTATATATGATTATGGACTGATATGGATCTCTTTTGGCATGGCTGAATCGAGATGAATTTTGCTCTTCCAAGGGGCCTTCCGAGGTCTGGGGATCGGTTTTATAGGGCTATATATAAGTTATGGGGAAGCGATTTTTTCGACCAAATTTTGCATGGGTGCTTGAGGCCTTGAGGCATATATTAACTCCCACGTACCAAATTTGTGAACTGGAATCAGTGAATTTTGGTTTTCCAAGAGGCCTCCGCAAAGCCAATATCGGGGGATCGGTTTACAAATGGGGGCTATATATAATTAATGACCGGATGTGGACAATTTTTGCATGGTTGTTAGATTACTTATACTAACACCATGTTACCAAATGTTAGGGCGCGATCGGATTGAAGTATTGCTTCTCTTAGAGGCTCGCAAGCCAAATCGTGGGATCGGTTTATTATGGAGAGCTACATATATTTTTATGACCAGTGTGGCTACCAATTTTTGCATGGTTGTTAGAGACATATACTAACACCAGTACCAAATTTCAAGCCGGATCAGATTGAAATTTGCTTCTCTTTAGAGATTTCGTTAAGCCAAATTTGGGGGTCCGATTTTATATTGGGGGCTTACGTAAAAGTGGACCGATATGGGCCCATGTGCAATACCATCCGAACCTACATTTAATAACAACTACTTGTGCCAAGTTTCAAGTCGATAGCTTTTTTCGGATCTAGTTAGAGTGATTTCAACAGACGGACGACATGCTCAGCATCGACTCAGAATTTCACCTCACCCAGAATATTTATACTTTATGAGCCGTCTTATGGGGTCGAGCCAACGATGCGGCCTTCTTTAAATAAAGAATTTTTTTTTAGCGACCTATCTGGCTTTGATCTAGAGATCTATACAAATTAAATTAGGCATACAGATTTCATTTTATCGAATTTTCATTCCTATTTTTTCCGGAAGTAATTAATTAAAGCTATTCACGTAGTTCACGCCAAATTATCAACGGATACTTTAAATAAAAAAATGTTTTCTGTAATTTTAAAAAAAACTTTAAACCAAAGATGATAAATCCTCAAAATAAGTCTTTAGCCTATACTATGAAGCAGTTTTTAACTTTAATCGAAAGTATTCAAATATTTCAGTTAATTTATAGGACAATTTCTTTAATTCCAAAAATGTAGCTTTCTATAGTTTAAGGAAAAAATTAGCCTTTAGTTTCAAAGACATTGGGACTTTAATGGGAGGGACGCAAATTTTACAAAATTGGTGTCCTAAATTTAGTCAAAAATTTTTCTGGGAAGCAATATATTATAACTTTCGTTTAATTAAAGTTTTTCATTATTTATTAAAGAAGTTTGTCCTTTTAATATTTTTGTAAATTTTAGCATTCCTAAAATTTGGGTTGCGCTAATCTTTAAATATTCACGTAAATACTTTTTTCAGTTGTGGTAGTTAAAGTAAAAGAACTTCATTGGGAGTGCATTTTTCTGGAAAGTGATTTTTAAAGTTGTGGCTTTGGTAAGAAACTTCCAAATTTTTATGCTGGCTGGCTGGTGAAGCAATTCTAAGTTCTGCTCCGGAAATAATTGGCTCACTTTTCAAATATGTTGGAAATTTCTTATTATTTTATTTGTCTTTGCTTGTGTTTTACGCCCACAGTTTATAAATTAAGAAAAGTTGAATTTTATTGGCATCTTACACTGCTTTAAAAACAAAGGATTTTTTTTATATCCCCTTCAAAGAACTTCTTAAAAAGAGTGGTTTAAGGTGCACTGGTAACACTGGCGTTTAAAACAAAGTTCACTTTCGTGTAAAGAACTTTTCTTAAAGAAAGGCGCGATATAAGGCTGCTAATAGGTTAGGTCAGGTTTAGTGGTAGCCCGATATTTCAGGACTAACGATAGAACTATTCAGTCCATTCTGTGATAACCACAGTGGTGAACTTCTCTCTTATCACTGATCGTGCTGTCCGATTCTATGTTAAGCTCATATGAGGGCTGACTTAAATATAAATTAGGGATCGACTTATTGATGGTGAGGGGGACCTATCACTTTCATACACGTAGGCTAAGCCCTTCGCCACTTCGCTTGATGCGCTTGATACACGCACATAAATAAATGATAGTTTTTAACGCATGTGGCGTATTTCCACGGGAGTGTGCACTATTTGCATTCCTCAACTCTAAAATGGCCACAGGCTGCCGCAAATCTCTCAACGAGATAGGTGAGCATTGCAATATTCATCTAAAATGGGTGCCTGGCCCCAGAAACATACCAAGGAACTGCAAAGTGGATGGGTTAGCAAATCTAGTAACTACCTTACATATTATAGGGGAACTCGAATCTGTTGGTATGTCCCTGGCTACCTGTTAGCTCATACTCCGTGAGAAGGCTGTTGATGATGCCGAATGTCTGATGGTAGAATTGCAAGGATTGCAACAACACCAACCAAATATGGCCCCCAGTTAAACCGCACACTAAATATGCTAGTGTTGTCCAGACGTCAAAGGAATAAATTAAACACCTCCTGTTT
>PGFW01020322.1:4435-15540 GCA_003123925.1 Haematobia irritans
GAAAGGATGTAGAATAAGGGGGAGGGAAGTGGGCGGGGAGAAGGGGAGGGGCCGGCCGGAGAGTAAGGGTCGAAGGGGAGGGACCGAGAGGAACGGCCGGGGGCGGCCCACCGCCAGAAAGAAAGAAATTCTTTGGCAAAAGTTGAAGTACAAGCTCAGGGCGCAAAACTCTGGCTTGCAAGACCAAAAAGTCCAAAGGAGGATTACCCCCTACAAGTAGATACTAAGTATATACCACCTTAATACTATCATATATAGCGTGGATACTACTAATATTATATACTATAAATTCCCCTATACGTAGTATATATATCCTAGTAACCTACTACCACCACGTCATAATACCCAACTACTACTATTATAAGCAACTACGTACCCTATAACCCTATAACTCCTAAATATACTATACCATATGAATAATATATATAACTATAAATATAACTATATGTATAATATATAGTACCGAGAGTATATATATTATATTATGTATATATATGAGTTATATCTAAAATCTGAACCGACCCTGTATATCAACCAATTGACCACACTTAATGATACTATTAAACGTACGCCCTTGTCCGCAAAATTTGAAACAAATCACGGCAAAACTCCGCTTTTGTGCCATATAAGTTCAAATCCGACAGAAGACTATATATGGAGCATATCCTCAATTCAACGCCGATCAATCAAAGTTTAGCCAAGGCATTGAGAATGTCAATCTACCCCTCCGTGCATCCAAATTTCCGAAGATCGGGTAAGAAACGTTTGGCCCATCTGGATCATATCGAGTCTCTACCAATCAATACAGACGGACGAAAGATATAGATATTAAAGCTATGTCTAGCAATTTGACCCGATTCTGGCTGATGATTTACAAGATTGGTTACGAGATTCATCAATAATAAGTTTGATGGACGCAATTTTCCAAAAAATCGGTTGATAAACCACGCTAATATGACCAAATCGGAGTAGGATAAATATCTATGCAAACGCCTATATCTAAATCTGAACCGATTTTTTCCAAAAATACCAATACGATATGCTCTGCCAAGAACACGCGCCTATCGCCAAAATTCTGAGAGATCGGAACTAAATTGGCGAGCTGTATTACTAGCACAAAATAACATATCACAGACAGAACGGACGGAAACGGCAGAATCGACATGAGTCTCTAAAATTCGACTCAGAATTATAATCTAAAGCCGAGTCGGTTATATGTCTTAAAAGTTCGGTCTACTTGACCACTATTTCTGGCGTGTTAACATCACAGAGCACCAAACTTATTATCGACCTCTGGTACCCAGTATGGTGAAGGGTATTATCAAACCCAAAATTTCTTGTTTGCGATGTGATTCCGTTTTTCAAGTGTGGTCATATTTGAGCGTGGCTTTTTCTTTATACCCGTCCACCACGCAGGGATGGGGGGAACTTAATCCGTTTGTTAACACAGCGAAAATTGACTCTAAAGGCCGCCATAAAGAATAATAGATCTGGGTCGCGTGCAAAGATCCTGGAGTCGATCTGAGAATCGTTCCGTTCGCTACGTCCTCTGTCCTGAAATCACGCTAACTCTCGAACGGGAACAAAGCAATCTACTCTGAAACTGGGCACAATAGTGTCTTATTGATCTAGGTCGGATGTACTGCAAATGGACCATAATCGGTCCCACATTCTTTTTTTATAAGCTTGATTTATTGGGTTACGATATAGCCCCCATATATACGGACCCGCGCAAAATTTGGCTTGCGGGGACTTCTACAGAAAGAACGAAACTTCCATAAGCCGTGATCCCGGCGTGAAATTTTGGGAGCATGTTGTTAGATACGTGGTCTGCTAAAATCAATCAACAAATTGGTCCATCATCCGGTCCAGCTAAACATCGGTTCACTACATTAAATATATAGGCTCCCCATACAAAACCGACTCCCCGATTCCGCTTGGAGCCCTATAATAGAAGCGAAAATTTCATGCGAATCCGCTAAATGGTTGGGTATCATTGCTGTTAATATATGCGGCCTACCAACACCATGCAAAAATTGCTGCGATAATCGTCCATAACTCTATATTAGCAGCCCCCTATAATAGCAACATAGACATCACCACATTGCACCTACAAAGCCTCCTTGGACAAAACCAAAATCATTAGCTGATTCATGCGTGATATCGTGGTACGCTGGTGTTAACTATAACGGCCTCCAAAACATCCCATGGACAGAAATTTGTCGAAGACCGGCTCTACCAATTATAGCTATGACCACCCAATGATAAACTCGATCCCGCCCTGCAATTGTGACGCTTGTCGGCGACGTATGGTGCCCCTTTGGAAGAGCCAACAAATCATGACGCCGATTCGTTGAGAGAATTGGGTACTGATGTTAGTTGATATTGGTAAGCCAACAACCATAGCAGTGAATTGGTTCATGATCAGTCCAATAATTATATTCTAGCCCCCGATATAAAACCGACTCCTCCAGATTGACCTCCCAGTCCTTTTGGCAGAAGCAAAATCATAAATCCATGCGCCGCGTGGCTTGAGAATGTAAGTCGGTTGCTAGTATATGATACTTCTTAAGCAGCCACGCGCCAAAAGTGGCTCCATATACAGCTTCGCATAATCATACTAAGCGCCCCATATATAACCGCCGATGCCGAAGACTTGGCTTTTGGAGGTCGCCTTCTTTGAGGAAGTCAAATTTTCTTGACCGAGTCAGTATGTCTGAAATTTGTCCACATAGTGCTAGTATACTGGCGAGCCTAACAACCATGCCTAACCTAGGCGTCCATATCGGTCTATAGTTATATATAGCTCCTCAGATGAAAGTCGAATCTTCCGTCAATCACCTACAAAAAATTGGTCGATATCAAGGTTCATACATATATAAGCCCCATATATAGCGACGCCCCATAATTTCAATCATGCTCTCGAGCTACCCCGGCGCAAATCCATCATCGATTCGTAAATTGATATCCTTTTTCGTCTAATATATACCACGTAGTGGACTAACGCTTCACAAATTCTAGATAACGTAATCCGGCTCGATTGTGAACTAACACGTCCTTTCCGTAGAAATTTCCTACTGTAACCATGGGTTGGATGGGTACATAATATTCGCACCTGAGGTCCGGTAACTTAACGGCCGTAACGTGCCTTAATAACATTGCTGTGATTTCGTCTCCAGAAGAGTCAGCCCGGGATTGACTTGCAAACTAAGTTCGAGGCGAAGCATACATTACTTATTTGACAATACGAAAATAAATTTCAAATGAATTTTTTTTCACCTGAGAAGCTGCTAACCACCATAACAAAACAGCAGTAGAAAACTGGCTACCCTGAGAACTCGAGCCTTATGCTGATATAAGCCAACATAGAAGCGCCGAACCCTGCACTCTCACTTTCGGTCAATGTGATTCGCCACAGTGAGATGGACACATGTACTACCGTTAGAAATACGTTTGTTCACGACTTGAACCAACAGAATAGATTAAGCCTGCAAGACATGGTTACAGGTTTAGACCTCTTGCCTATCTACATTATTTCTTATCTAGTGCCTGCAACCACTGGTGTCGGTCGCGACTCACAATATTCTATCTTCTTTTATAAATCAAATTCCGTGTAAGCTCATTTTATTTCTTCTATAATCCAAATATCCATAGGTTCCTTATCAAGCTTATCGATGTACAACTTACACATAGATTCCATGATATTACAAAAAAAATTCCCCATAGAAAGAAACTATTTCAACAAATTCCTTGAGGGTGTCACTCAGATAATTCTAATATTACTTGTTTACCTGTTGCATAATTCAATATAGAGAGTATACTGCGTATAATTTTTAGAGTCGTTGAGTTTTGTTCTTTTTCGTTTGAAAGAGCGTATTAAAAGTTGTTATCTTCTAATTGGTCCATTGCTTCGCCAATGGCTATAGTTTTTTTATCTCTTGAGAATTGCTGTTGTTGCTTTGAGTCCAGCGATGGCCACGTCTCCTGTCATCGATATGGTTTACAGTATAACCTTATTAATTGTGTTGCCATAAGTGTGTGGCTTCTTGGCGTAGCGCCCGTTTTAACGTTTGTGGCTTTGAACTTTACCGGAGATGAAGTATGTGCGCGATTGTTGTGTTGCTTTATAGTTTAACTCCAGAGGGCATAAATGCCACAAATAGGCGTCTTTGCTATAGCCATTGCAACAGGCTCCGGCATTCTACACCATGCCATATATTAATAATATTTAAGCATAAGCGATGCACGGTTGGGTTGCATTCTCACACCACCTGACCCACGAACATACAGCTATACACCCGGAAATTTATTACTCTGCTCAAAAATAAAAATTGTTTGACAAAATTTGATCGGCTTTGAGTGCGTGGTACCATGTATTTCACGGTTGCCACTCCGGCCAAAATATATTCTACAAAAATTCAAAGAAAAGTTTAAACATAAGCTATCCGAAATTTTAAAAAAAAAATTTTGATCAAGATTATTATGCTATATAGAAAAAATGTGATTTTTCTTCTTTATTATTTCTAGTTTTAGAAGTTCTCTTTCCAGTACTGCTTTTTTGCTACATTTTGACTTTTGCTTGCACAACAAGGGCAAAATTACTACTCGTATCAAAAGAGGATTTTTCTAGAATAACATAGCCATCGAAAATTTGAATTTTTAAACAGATATTTGAATTTTAAATAAAATGTTTATATAGAAAAAATTCGTGCTACATTTACTATGAGTAGACAATTTTCTCAAAACGTTTTATTATATATATTGAAATTTTATCTCAAAATTTTATTTCTTATGAGAACATTTGTCAAAATGTTATTATATAATGAAAAACTTTCAAAATTTGTAAATTTCTATAGAAAATTATTTTCGAGACATTTAGTTTCTATAGAGAACTTTTATCAAAATTCTATTCCTAACTAGGAAAATGTCTCTCAAAATTATTGTCTACTAAAAGACTTTTATCAAAAATTTATTCGTATAAGGAAATATTCTCTTCAAAATTTATTTCAAAGAAAATGTTACAAAACGATTCCTCAAGAATTTTGTCAATTTTAGTTATAATTAACAAATTTGGTTTTCAACAATTTAATCTTCTATAGAAAATTTTGTCAAAATTTATTTATATAAAAAGAATTCTCCAAAATTTAGTTTCTATAAACATCTTTTGCAAAACGTCTAGTTTAAATAAAAATTTCTTACAACATTTATTTCTATAAGAAATTTTCTTGCAAAATTTAAATTTCTAAAAAAATTTTCTTCAAATAAATATATCTCCTATAAGATATAATTGTTTGTCAATATTTATTTAACATACGAAAAATTTCTCAAAAATTTAATTTCTATAGAGAATTTATCAAAAATGCTATTCCTATCAGAAATGGTGTCAAACTTTTAATTTGATAAGAACAATTTTCTCTAAATTTTATTCTATAGGCAAAATTTTCTCAAAATTTTATTTCTATAGAAATATTTCTATTAAAAATTTATTCCTATAGAAAATTGTGTCAAAATTTTATTTATGTAGAAACAACTTCGTCAAAATGTTATATCTATAGGAAATTTTTGCAAAATGTTATTGCTATATAGGAAAATTTCTTCAAAATTTTATTCTATATAACAATTTTCGTCAACAAATATTAATTTTTATAAAAAAAGTTTCTCGAAAATTTTGTTTCTATAGAATATAATGTCTCAATGATTATTCTATTGAAAAATTTCCTCAAAAATTTAATTTCTAAGAATAATTTCTGTCAAAATGTTTAGTCTTATAAAGAAAATTTGTCAAAATTATTTATATATCGGAAAAATGTTTCAATATCTTCATTTCTATATAAATTTTCTTCAAAGTTGATTTCTATAGGAGAATTTTAGTCAAAAATTTATGTATATAGAAAATTTTGCCAAAAATGTTAATACTCATATGAAAAAGTTTCGCGCAAAATTTATTTCTATAGAAAATTTCCTCCAAAATTTTAATTACTATAAAAGAATTTGTTTCTATACGAAAAATGTCTACAATATTGTTATTCTAGTAGAAAATTCTCCTTGCAAATTTATGTTGCTATAGAGAATTAATAAAAATTTATTCCTTTAGAAAATATGCTTTGTCAAAATTTTTATTCGTATAATAGAAAATTTTGCATAATTTATTCTCTATAGAAAATGCTTCTCACAATTTTATTTCTATAGGAAAATTTTAAAATCAAATATTTATTTCTATATGAAAATTTTGATCAAAATTTTATTTGTTGTATGTTAGAAAATTTGCTCAAAATTCTATTTTCTATAGAAAATTTTTGTCAAAAAAAGTTATTTATATACCGTAAACATTATCCTCAAAACTTTGTTTCTATGACGCGAAAAACTTGTCTCAATAGGCTTTATGTCCATACGAAAATTTCGTTCCAAGAATCGCTTAGTTCTATATGGGAAAATGTCTTGTCAAATATTATTATTTCAATAGGAAATGTCTTCGCACAAGTATTAATATAGAAACAATGTGTAATTTCCCAAAAAAATTATGGTTAATAGACAATATTTTGTCAACATTTTATTTCTAAGGGAAAATTTGTCAAATTTATTCTAAATGAAAATTTTCAGACGAAACACTGTTATTTTTCTATAGAAATTTCAGGCGAAATTTTACTTCTCTATAGCAAACTTTCTTCTCCGAAAATTTTATTTCTATAAGAAAATTTAAACAAAACAATTTTTGTCTTCATAGATGCAGAAAATGTCCTCAAAATGACTATCCTAAGGAAACTTTGCTCAAAATGTTCATTTCTGTAGAGATTTTCTCACAAAATTGTATTCTACAGAATATTTTTGAAGAATATATTTGCTATATACGAAAATTTTTCTCAAAATTTTATCTTCTATAGACATTTTTTTTACAAAATTTTTATTTCTATGTTCGAAATTTTCTCAAAGATTATTTTCTATGTGAAAATTTTCTAAAATTTTTATTTCTAAGCGAAATATTTCTCTGAAGAAATTTATTCTATAGCAAAATTTTTCTTCAAAAATTCATTAATTCCATAGGAAGAATGTTCTCAAAATTGATGTTGCTAATATTCTATATAATAGAAATTTTTTTCAAAAATTTATTTCTGATGGCAAATTTTCCCAATAATTTTATTCTATAGAAATTTTCCGTTCAAATTATATTGTCTAAGGGAAATTCCAAAATTTTATTTCAAAAAACAATTGTATTTCAAGAAAAAAATGTGTAGAAAATGTTTGTCAACAATTTAGCTTCTAATCGTGAATATTCTGAAAAAATTTATTCCTATTCGGGCAAAGAGAAATTTTCCATGTGTAAAATGTTTTATTCATATAGAAAATTTTTTCAAAAGTTATTCTAATTTTCTATAATATCAAATTTCTCCAAAAATTTATTTCGACAGAAGAATTGGTATTATCAGAAAACAAATTTATCTATAAACATATTGTCAAATTTATAAATTTGTTATAAGAAAAATTTTTCTCAAAAATTTTCTTTGTATATGAGAAATTTTTCGTTGACAATTTTCATTTCCAAGGAAAATATGTTCTAAAATCTATGATTTTCACGGAAAAAAAAAATATTTCCCGAAATAAACGTGTGTACAGAAAATTTGGTACAACATGTTATTTCTAAGCAAAATTTTGTCAAAATTTTATTTAAGGATTTGTCAACATTTTCTATAGGAAAATTTTGCTACAAATTTTATTTCTATAGAAAGATTTTTTTCATTAAGATTTTATTTCTATAGAAAGATTTTCAAAATTTTATTTATTTATAAGAAATTTTGACAATTATAATTTTATTAGCAAATTCGGTCCTCAAAATTGTAGTATGTATAGTGAAACTTTTTCCTGAAATTTCATTTGTAGATAATTCTCAAAACGGTTGTTATTTTCCAAAATTTTTCTTCAAAATTTTATTTCTATTAGAGGAAATTTTTTTCAAAATTGTATTTTCTATAGATTCAATTATTCTAAAGAATTTTGTCAAAAAATTTTATTTCTATGAAATTGTATCATATATTTTCTCTGAAAATTTTGTCAAATTTTTCATATGCTAAGATTTTTTTCAATTTTTATTTCTAAGAAAATTTTGTCAAAATGTTTCATTGCCTATAAGGAAATTTTTTCCAAAATTTTATTTCTAATAGAAAATTTTTCGAAAATTTCTAATTCTAATAGAAAAATTCCTCAAACATTTATTTCTATAGAAAATTTTTCTCAAAATTTTATTTTCCTATCAGAAAATTTTCTCAAATTTAATTTAATTTCTATAGAAAATCTTCCTCTCCAACAAGATAAATCTTTTTTTCTACACAGAAACTACTCAAAATTGAAATACTACGCTCCTAAGAAACTTTTTCGTCAAAAGTCCATTTCTCTAGAAGAAGATTTCTCGGAATTTATTATCTCTATAAGAAAAGATTGTCGTCAAAAGATGTTATTCTATAGAAACTTTTATTTTTCTGATGTAGAGGAAGGTGGACAAGAGCTGTTTCGGTTCTATCAATTAAATGGTATACGCCAAACTCAATTATCGGTTAGTAGGGGGGAAGTACGCCAGATCGCGACAGGGTGCTTTGTAGGTCTTTGACAACAGTGGTTATAATTTAGCCAATGTTGGCAGAATAATCCCATGCAAACAGAGACACGAATGGACAAGAAAAGTCTAAGCGAGCGTCTGAAAACATCAGGCCCAGCCCCACCAAACCTAACTAAAGATATGTACCACTGCCTCCGTGCAAAAATCCGTACGAAGTCATTTCGAAATATAGGTGACACCGAATCCTCAAAAAGGAAACGTCCTACGGACTTTATAGACTTCATACTCGACATGATAATGCCGTTCCAGCCAACATGCCCACTGCTCCAGACCAGAAACTCTCAGTATAAATTTGGCACGATTTTAACATAGCAACATCTGGGGTATAAGTCCAAAATCAATAATCAACAATAAAGTTTTACCAGCCGGAGTCGGTAAGTCTGGCCCCTCTCTTTTGACCATGAATCTATTATACGCAATATTTTGAACTTGAGTTTTCTCCATATTTCTGCACTTGCTCATTCTTTTTAAATGCTCAATACTGATGAGAACTGGAGCTACTGGCCCAAAAATCAAATCTCTGACTGGTTAATTTCTTTTAGTATTGAAAACGCTTCCAGTCTAAAGATTTGTGCCTGGTAGTTATCTGTGCCAAGTAGGCTGTACTACTCTCCCCATGCAAAGGAAAAACATTCTAAAGTTGTGAATATTGCTTGTAACATCATGTCCCTAATAATGAAAGGGATATCCAGCAATATATAAATGTCAATCAATTTTAGAGGCGCTAGCTCGTTCTTGAAATAGGCAACTGATCCACGTGCCAGAACATTCACCGTAAAAAGAAATACAGAAACTAATGGAGGCTTAATTTGGTGTCTTATAAAACAATGTCCTTGACCATCCTCAAAATGAAAAAATCGCCGTTCTTTAACATACGTTGCCCAAACCATATTATTGCAGGAAGCACATATATTATTGGATACTGGCCGAGAAAGTAATTTAAAGTTAGCTTTTGTTGCTATGTGAAACATATGTATATGTTTGTGAAAGCATTCATTGAGCCACAAAAATATTTATACGTGCTTGGTAGAGAATTTTTCGCCGCCAGAAGAAAATTGTGATCATTCTCGGTCACACAATTGTTTACACTGCACGAAATTTTTAGTTCTTGCCACCGAGCTTTTCGTAATTCAAAGATAATGTGCAACGCGAACTTAATCGCAGCTTTTAATACATTTTCTGTCTTTTTTGGAAATTTTACCTATCGGCCTGGGGCCAGAATCGATACCGAGGCCCATACAGTTTGGGTACAGCCAACACCACTATCCACATGGGCTCAACATAGCTAGTTAATAGCACTCAGTAGACAATTATCGTTACTAGAGATTAACAATTATATGAGCATTACTTTGTCAGCGGCCTGAGGCCCGATCAAAAATCAGACATTATTTACAAAAGAAACATAGCATTTGTTGCACGTGAGCAGTGGTTAGCGGCATGTCTGCGCCTTGCCATTCAAAGATCTGGTCGTGGTTGCAAGTCTTAGCTCCCGACCGAACCAATTTGTTTATAATGAAACTTTCGAAATGTGGGGTTATTCAAAAATTTATACGTCTTCCCACGATACAATAACATTCTCGGTCTCAAGGCGAAAACACATGGCTGTATCGGTGTTTGCAAGTCGTCTAAGCTGCCTCTGGTTCGTGCGAATGTCTCATCTCTTTAAGCTTTTCTTGCCGAATACTCCATATCTAATAGTCCAAGGATTAAATAATTATTGTAGAACTTAAGCAATCGTACAATTTTTTGGCTACATCCGATAAAGCAGTTTTCCCGAAAAACATACATACAGAACCGTATTCAGCAGAAGTGGAAACATATATGATTGTTGCTCGAATTTGTAAATTTCTATATAGTTTTATCATCTTCACCACATATTATTTTTATGAAACATGTCATACACCAAACATAAATACTTGGTTTAACATATAACATATGTCTGTAAGCCAAACATTTAGTAGTTATTTAGGAACATTAAAGTTGGCACTCTTAAATATGTATTGTGTTTCAAAAATTGTGCGCCGAAACAACTATTTTGGCGTTTATATCGTGAACATACATGAAGACTAAGCATATTTTTTTCCGGAGACGAGTGCATATACCAATCAGAGTGGGTCCTATGCCGATAGAACAGCTATTTAGGGAGGCAGACAAAGCGATAAAATGCTATTTAGAACAACAAAATTGTGTGTAGTTGACACCATTGTCAAATCCCCGAATACGAAAGTATGCCCCATTTAAAAACGAAGCATAATCCCAAAGAAGGAATTTGCGTTTTTATTTCATTTGAAATATTGGGGTTTATTTTCATAATGCGAATTGACCCCAAAAATAAAATGAAGTTAATCACCAATAGATCATAAATATTTGTTGTTGTTGTTTTCCATATAATTTTTTAGGGTCATATTTCATTTAGGTTTTGGGGATCATTTTCATGGAGATATAACTTTCCTACCATTGCCATATGTCCCACCACATATCTCTACACCCTCAAAAT
>PGFW01020326.1:5017-17473 GCA_003123925.1 Haematobia irritans
TATATTGAAGCATAACTCAATTTCCCATATAACATAAATCCCCCATACAGCCAGCGGTTGGCAAATAATATATGGCATCTATTATTCTAATTGTTTTATCTCCTGCAGACTCAAATTTATCAATCAGAATATACTACACTCTGGTATCTCTCTCCTTCCTCTCTGCTGCACCTAACCATGTTACCCATACAATATTAGTTAGTGGAAGTTTGTTTGTAAGTAAGTGGTGAATAACCTGCCCTTTTCCATTATAAGCAGCATAAGTGCACTAATATTTATTGTTATTGTTGATATTCCAAATAATATTGTTTGTGTTGCAACTTGTTGAAAAATATGTAGACTCATGGTGATTTATTTACTAGATTATAATCACACCTTATACACACTAAAACAAATATCACCGATAATGATTCACATTAAAGTTTTTAATTCAAACAAACCAATACCAGAACATTTGTTTGTAGATCAATGTAATTAGTTACCTTGCGCTAGCAGCTGTGTACAGGCGTATTGATAAGTCTAGTGCATATGTTTGGCCGCAAGCATCCCCAGAAGGAGACGAAATAGGCATCAGTACATGTCGTTTTGGCCAATATTGTCAGGATGGATCCCTTGAGTCCGTATAATCGCACATGTCCCGTACCGTTCCGTCTGACTGTGAACACATGTTGTAATTAAATTTGGTACAAGCAAGTTTCTGGTTTGGGTCAGAAAGTAAATAATAGAGAAGGTTTTACAGTGGTTAAGAGCTAGAGAGTGCCATAATAGTATAGATAAGTACTTTTAAGTTAAATATGCGGTATAAGCAATGACTGATAGTCTAAGTGAGCCTGAAGATTTTAATGCGGGCTGCCGCACTTTAACCTAAAACCTAACCTGGTCAGACAATAGAACCCAAGAAGAAAGAAATCGGAAAAAATCGGATCCGATTAAAATATAGCGCTCCATATATATCTTTACCGTCCGATATGCACGTTATATGGCCGCAAAAGACCAGAGTTTTACCCTGATTAGGCTTGAAACATTTTCGCAAAACGAGTACAATTTAAAATATGGTCAAGTGTGCTAAATTTTATTGAAAATAAAGTTTTCAGATTTAGATCCCAGTAATGATGACCGATAGAGGCCGAAAACTGTACTCAGATTTTACGTCGAAGATTTGGTGCACAGTATATAAATTAATATTCTCAACTGAGGTCTTGGAAAATTGCCTTTGTGAAATATCGGATTCAGAGCATTAGATAGATAGCTCGTATATATAGATTCTTTCGCTAGCCGATTTTACGACTCAATGATAACCACAGAGTGCCAAAGTTTTACTCCCATTTACTTGAAACTTTGCACACAGGAGTATAAATTGTAATTTTCGGGATATTGAAATCGGTTAATTATTTAAATAGTAGCTCTCCATGATATAAATCGTTTCGCCGGATAGGGTCCGCGGGGGATTCCCTGTCATATGGACCGCATAGATCATCAGTTGTAATCTCCGATTTACGGTGAATTTTTGGCACAGGGAGTAAAATTAACAATTTGTAGAACTATGGTATAGTGTCAATATTTGTTTGGAACGGTCGCTGCGGAATTAGCATATTAGGCGCTTCGCCATGTATAGATGATAGTGTTTTCGATATTTGGGAGAAAGATTGAAGCACATGAAATGAAATAACCGCATATTTCTCTTCGTAGAAGTCGCGACCACTACAGAAGTCGAAAAAGTTTGTAAGAAATTAATTCCAATTTTTCCTATACTTCGAATAGCATAATACTTTGCGACCGATAAATCATAAATACGACTTTGCGAATTTGCTTCAAAATTGGTTCAGATATAAGATGTTTCCATATTTGTGTTGCCTAACATGTGTGTTCCACCGCAACAGTGCAAAATAAGATAGCAGGTTTCACGATGTTCTCTATGTGACTGGATTCCAAGACTGTTATCACCTAAGTATGACCAGCAAGAAGCTGAGAATCCAAGTACACGGCAAGATACAAAAAATTTGGTTTTCTGAGATTGCAATCAATCGAAATGAATTGAGGTGCCAACTCTACAATTTTGCGTTTAATTTGACAGGTAGTCTTTGCCAATCACAGCGAAAATGATAAGTATCGATTAAATACATATAAGTTGAAGGTAGCAGTGCAATGTTAGGAAACGAATTAATTATGACTTCAAGTAAGAAAGTTAATTAGATACCTATTAATTGTGTGATGTGATTTTTATTTTCACATTAAAAACATGGTTGCTGATTCAAACTTTAAATTTTTAATTAAATATTTTTTAAACTCAATTAAGATTTTTATTTGGCAAAACATTTTCCGTGAATTTTTTTTCCTGATGTAAACGCTAGTATTTTTAAGGACACAATTCGTCCGTTTAAATTTGGGTATTTAGTTACTTGCTTCTAGGAAAGCAAATTTGTGATTTCTTCTGTTTTTTTTCAAGATTTTTTTTCTTCATATGCTATCAAAGTCCGTTTAAAGAACAAGTTAAAAGCACAACTTTATATTCCAAATTCAAACCTCGACTTCCAAGTACGAAATTGCTACTTACTGTTTCAAAGTCAAAAAAAAAGATCGAGAAATAAAGTGTTTGAAAAGACAGTTAGTCCGCTATGTATGTGCTGAAACCGATTTTTTTGGGTTATGATAATGTCCAGGATGCAAACACGGCCAACTACAGATTTAAAAGACAATTTCATTAATATTTGAAGAATTTTTTCTGATTTGGATTAGAAAGTCGAAGTTGAACCCTTTACCGACCACAGAGAAAGAAAGATTTCGTTGTCATGTTTCATGAGTAGGACCGCATTTTCTAACTGGCAAGGTGCAATATCACTTAAAGATATAAAGGACAATGACGACTTCATTGAAAACGTTTATCGTAAGTTTGGACAAAGGAAAAAAAACTTTATAGTTGGCAGAAATGCGTCGTTATTTTAAGAGGACACAGGGAAATACTCTTGGTCCACGACAAATTTTTTTTTAGTGTGGTCGGATAACATTGAAGGCCGTTATTTAAGATTAGAGTTTAATCGTACTCTTTATAACAGGAGAATAAACCTAATTTATATTCATTTTCCGTCTTGTTTCGCTTCATGTAATAATCAAGTCTTTCATAAAACATGTTAAGCCAGCAAATCTAAAAGATTCTTAAATCAACGCTTAGACCTTTAAGTTAAACGGCTCAATTTTTTTAGCTATGTTAACTTTCTTGGCAACCCTGGTTTAAATGGAGCTTGACATCACGGTCATCGTATTTGTGGTATTTGAAGATGCGCTATAGAAGAAAAAGCTACCAATTATACGTTAGACTATCAGGCTAGGCAATATGTGAGCATTGGTTTTGAATGTCTCTATGCCATTTTTGTGGCTTATGTTATTGCATTTATTTGGCTCCAATCACATTTCAATGTTATGCTGCTTAATTTAGCAACGTTGACAGCTGGTGTCAGTTGTGTTAACATAACCAAGAGGATAATATTTAGTATTTAGTGCTACTGTTTCGGTTTTATGTGATTCTTTATTTATTTTTTCTGTTGAGATTTGATTCGCTAGTTGCTTGTTCGACCATATTGTTTATATCCAAGCTGATGTGATATAATCATTTTGAACATTTCACTTGGCTCGATTCGATATGTAAGCCACAAAAAAAAATTGAATTGTAGTTAAGGCATGACATGACAAAAACCCCATGTTCTCCCTGAGAGATGATAAATTGTGACATTGTTAACATTTTAATGGGTATATGCGAAATCTATAAAATTAAGCCAATGGTAGTTACAAGAAGCTAATGATTGTGCTTTTGTAATTAATAAACCAAATTTTTTCTACTTATGGGTTAGGTTATATTTAAGGCTTTCATACAAATCACTAATTAAAGGTTATTGTATATTAGATTATTTAAATTCTATTCCATATACACTGAAAATAAAGATTGCTCGACTCCAAAGATTTTATTTTTACATTAATGATTTTGGTATAAATTCCGAGCCAAAGAACCGGAGAACTACTTAACTATTAATTAATTTATTCGTTGTTTCTGCTGTTTTTCTTCATGTGCTACCAGAGCCCTTTCAAAACGTGCTAACGACAACCCACATTTCCAAATTCAGATTCAACTTCTAGCGGATATCATAAAGTAAAACAAGTATATACGGCTGTAAGTTCGGCCAGGCACGTAATTATGTACCCTCCACATGGATTGCGTAGGAACTTCTAATGGAAAATACAGCATGGCCACGATGGAATTACTTTGGGTGTGTGTAAATACTTACCGGATGGCAAGGTATCTTAATTCCTTCTTGATATCGTCTTTTAAAATTGGAAGTTAGTCCATACTGGAAATATTAAGAGAAAAAGGGCAAGATCAAATACCTATAAATTCTTGACCGCTAATATAAAGTCCCACAAATAATTACGAACCGTAAATGAACTTCGCGCGGAACTAGGAGGCCAGAAACTGAAGTAGTGGAGGCATATACAATTATGAACGCGATATGGGCCATTTTTTGTGTGGTTGGGGATCGGTTTTATATGGGGCTATAATGATTATGCCAATATAAGACCAATTTATTGTATGGTTTTAAGAGAATGAAGATACGTACACCACGTTCCAAATTCGAACAGGAATCGGATGAAATGTATTACTCCTCCAAGAGGCTCCGGAGTCAAATCGTGGGGATCGGTTTGATAGAGGGGCATATATATAATGTATGGCCGAATATGGCCAATTTTTTGGCAACGGTTATTAAGACTGCGCATAGTACACCACGTACCAAATTTCAACCGGATCGGAGTAATTTGTCTCTTCCAAAGACGGGCTCCGAGTAAAATCTGGGGATCGTTTACTATGGGGGCTAATGTAATTATGGATCGATGAGGAACCAATGTTGGCTGGTTGTCTAGATCTATACACACCACATAGCCAATATGTTTCAAAGCCGGATCGGATGAATTTTTCTCAGAGCTCGGAGGTCAAACGTCTGGGGATCAGTTTATATCGAAGAAGGCTATATATAATTGATGGACCGATATGGACCAATTTTTGCGATGGTTGTTAGAGACCATATACTAATACCACCAGAAAAGTTCACACCGGAATCATGAAATTCTTCTCCTAAGAGACCTCCGCAAGCCAAATTGAGAGGTGCGTATTTATATGGCGCATCGTAAAGAGGTCACGTTGGCCCGTTTGCTTCTATAATGATGCATCAATAACAACTACTTAAAGGGTGATACGGTCAAATTTGGTCAATATAAATGAGAGTCCATTTGCATTAAACTGCCCCATATTTGATGGTGGTGTAGAATGGTTGCCCCTATTTTGATTTTGGAATTCACTCTTTCAGTTTCAAAATGCCGTCAAGCAAGAAGAGCAGCGTATCAAGAATTTGCCGCGCATCGCGAAAAAATCCGAGCTACCGCACGCAAAGCTGGCAAAATCGGCTAAAATGCCAAAATTAACCGTGTGACAAGAGATAATTGAAGTGTTGTGTGGGAACGTTTTTTCGACAGCCAGAAGTCCTGGATCGGGGGAAATCGAAAACCGAAAGCCGCTGAGACGAACAAAAGAGATGCCGGTAGTTTCAAAGCGAAACCGCTAACCTCTCTCTCCGAGATCCGCAAATAGAGCTGAGGTGTATCGTCTACAACCGTGCATCGAGCCAAAAAACGAGCCTGGACATATCGACTTACAAGGAAGCGTACTGTGAGCTCCAAATCGCATGATAAACAAAATAACGACGGGCCAAGACGCGATCCCGGAGTGCTGTACATCGACGAAGCTGACGAAGTTTGAGCTGCAATGGTAATGGAAGAGAACGCCTACGTCAAAAGCCGATAATGAGCAAGCTTCACCAGGGGATGATTTTATACGGCAAAAGAAGCGGGAAAGGTAGCAAGATATTGTTTTCAAGAAGAAAACTGCGCAAAGTTCGCAAAGAAATGATGCATCGGTTCGGCAAAGCCATCTGTACCTGATGCTGAAAAAGCGAAGCAATTTTCCGTAATCTGTCCGGACTGTGACACCCAAAAAATTTAACTTAAAAGTTGTCTTGAATAACTCGCTCCTTCCTGAAGAAACACGTTGTTCCGTACTGCGTTTGGCCGGATTGGAGATTGCCATTAGCGGTAAAAAGGCCAGAGAGTGTACAACCGGCCAAGCATAGGGCAGGTGTTCCCAGGACAAAACCCTCCCAAGCACGCCAGAGCTTCCGCCCTAAAGTTGAAAATACTGGCTATTGTCAAGTGGAACCTAAAGAAGACCACAACAAAACTGCTAAAGAGACAGCAGCAATGTCAAGGCTAAACTGGCTTCGACGGGCCGAATAAGGTGACCAGAAGTGGCCTGTACAAAATCTGATGGCAGGTGTCCAAGCGGTAGCCCCGCAATTCGATGTTGGAAAAAGCGAAAGCCAAACTGAATATTTTCTAAAAATTTAGTACTAATGAATTGAAAAAGAAAATTTAATTTGGATTTTTTAAAATAAAGATTCCACCGATTTTACACTTTTCCCTGACGCAAATTTTGACCGTATCACGCCTTTATAATGAAGGGTAATAAAAACTAATTGGTCGTTAAATATTTTTATTGTAAGAAACTTATAAAAACAATGCTTTTTAAACATGATTATGCTTTGATTAATACTCAGATGTTTCGTTTTATATATTATCTTTGGATATTACTTAAGTTTGGACGGTCAAGTTCAGCCAACATATTATCTTTTAAAAACCACCCCTATTCAAGAAGACTGCGTGAACCTACCCACAGTGAGTACCATGAGTGAGATTTGGTCCAGATGGCAGTTAATTTTGCTTCCGTTTAAAAAGAAACAAAAGCATTCAGAGCCAAACCTTATATATTTTAATGGAACTTCCAAATATAATGTGTGAAGATTTATCATTTACTGACAAACCACACCAAGTCGCTCGTCGACGTGGGTTCTTAAATAAAATATCGAAAAATACGGGGACTTTCTTAAGAACGTGCTTGAAGACTATAAGTAAGCAATTTGTGCCGTAAAACTATCAGAGTATTCCACAGGGCTCATGTTGTAGCACTCGAGCAATGCCCAGGTTAAAAAAGCGGTTCCTGAGAGTCTAGTTTGGATATTCTGGCAGTCGATTATTTTTAGACCACTCACACTGCTACATATTGGTGAAGCTTTTTCTCTTACAAATGAGTCTGGCCCGATTCGAGGTTACAGCTCAATGGCAAGGAACGCTCCTTTTCATAAGCCGAGTCCGAAAGGAGTTTAACTCATTACGGTGAAACCATTGAGAGATGCTTTGGAATCTCAGAAAGATCAACAGGCATTACTGAGAGGTGATAATTAACCGCGAAAAATTTTTTGGTGTTTGGTCGAAAACATGTGATTGAACCCACAACCCTTATGTATAAAGGAGGTAAGTCCAACCATTGCCCACTGCAGCTGCCTTGCTTATAACGTATCTAGAGAATTTGATTTGATTTCCCCAATTTTATGAACAATATAGAATAAAAAAACAGTAAGGGTAGAAGTCTAAAGTCGGGCGGGGGCCACTATCATATACCCTGCACCACTTTAAGATCTAAAATTTTCGATACCATGATCACCATCTGTCAAATGTGTTGGGTGGCTATATATAAAGGTTTTGTCCCAATACATAGCATTGTAAATGATCAATCGATTTGACAGATTTTTGGATAGACTTTAACAAAATTATAGACCAAAAATTAATTGCTAGGACTAAGCAGGCGTGGAACAAAATTTTAGTAAAAAAAAATAATGGGAAACATTGTAATTGCTGAAAGCAATTTTAGAAGGAATATCGCAAAAACTTATTTATGTTTATCGCTCCGATATATGATTTATTAAAAGTTTAGGAAAAAATTAGAGTCATTGTTTACAACTTGTCGAGCTAGCCATGGCGATTGTGAGCAAGGAAAGTTGGTATTTTGACCTTTTTGTCGAAATCAGAAAAAACATAAGATTGGAGCTAATCTAAATCTGAACCGTGTTCAACCAAATTTGGCACGCATAGCTACAAATGCTATATCAATCCCTGTGCAAGAAATTTCAACTAAATTCGGAGTTATGAACAAATGTGGCTCTGGGTTGGTGTCAAATGTTAGTGGAGTCAAGGAAAGTCGGGGGCGAAAGCTTTTGTATAGTGGGGAAAGATTGATAATCGCAAAAAGTGCTGAGCCGATTCAAGGCCAAAATTGTGCACGGCATAGTATACAACGGCTAAATCTTAGCTCGCCTATGGTAAAATTTCAAACTAAATCGGAAGGACGAAAAAAGTTAAGGGTCCTCACGTGTAGGGTGACATATTGGAGCAAGTCAGCGGAGTGTAAAAGAGCGGTACGACGCAGAAGAGGCTCACTAAGGATGGGGAGCTAGTGTCTAAATCCTGGAACCGATTTGGCTGATATTTCAAAAGTTCTGACGTCGCGGATCGTGAGGACTCATGTAATAAGTGATGTGGAGGCGTGAGTGGAATACGGGAATTTGAGGAGGAAGAACGGTTGATATACACGCCAACGTTATGACCAGATCGGTGAAAAAAATAGGTTGATATTGGCACTATAGTCTAAATCTGATCGAGCATATTGTTTGCCAAAATCAATAGGAATCGTCTTTGAGGCGCGAAACAGTACCATACTCAAAATTTTTAAGGACAATGGACTAAAACACTGCGAAGCTGTACTTTTGGCACACAAAAACATACATCAACAAACAGACGGACAGACCAGACAGACAGACAGACAGTAACGGACATCGCTAAATCGGAACTCAAGAATTAATTCTTAATGACGATCGGTAAATATCTAAACGAGGTGGGGACTCAGACTTTGTTCCTCTCCTTGGCGTTACATACAATGATCAAACTTTATTGATACGGCGCTGTACCCACAGCAGTGGTGAAGGGTAAATAAAAATAAGCGCTGTTGGGCATTACATTACATTACCCTGTAGATTTATACAACATATTGTTTTAATTCCCAGACATATTTGTTTAATCTTTGAAAAAAAAGCTTGGCCGCGAGTTTTCCAAGAATTCGTGTTATTTAGCACTTATGAATTTTTGGGGTGTTTGATCACAACCAACAGTAGAATAGAAACCTTGCACTGTAAGCCTCCATTTACGGAAGCGATTATGTGTGTAAATTGAGTTGTGCTTACTTACTTGATACTGGGCTTAATTTGAACCGTAAATTGTTTTGTTTGTTATGCTAATATTCGAATCATGTGATGAGAAGAGCCAATAACGGCAGAAATTGGTATGTTTAATTTGGTAACAAACAATAAGATTTTATTCAGTGTAGTGTTAAAAGGAACAAAGGTATTAAAAGGTACTGTTGTGCACTTTTTTCTCATTGTTCACAAAATGCATATAAGTTACAATCCCATTGCAATATTTTATAGATGCAACAAAATTAGGATTTCTTGTCTCTGACTAAAAGAGCTAGTATAATACGGAAGAGTTGTCTGGCATTGTACGATAGATATAGCAGTTTGTTTAAATTAGCAAATAAAAGTGATTAGCGAGCAATAGCTTTTCTGCCCATTTGTTGTTCTTCGTATATACCTTTTCAATAAAATATGGAAATGTTTTCCAGTGTGTGTTCATAGATAATGCGAAGTAAAAGGGAAACGATATGTGGAGTAATTAATGGGATAAAATGTGTATGGAATGGAAAAGTCATGACAGGTCAAAGTAAAACCGCGTTGAGCTAATATATTTTAAGATACTATATTGGTTAATTGGCATATAATGTGTTTTCGCCCTATAGCAGGAATGTAATGGATCCGAAAAATAAAAATAAGTAACAGATAACAAAAACATTGAAAAACATTACTAAACTTGAAGTTAGAACACTCGTTTGAGAATTTATTGGATGAGACTTAAAAGGTCTTTGATGTAGCCATCGTCCCAGCGCGAAATACGATATGTCGTAGCAAAGATTATACGAAAGACTGGTGTATCCATAAATCGAATTAACTAGGGCTATAGTAACAATTACAGATGGCAATTGTATCTTCAAGCTTGCTTAACATCGTCTTCTAAAGTTGTAAGTTAATCACATGGAGTCTGATTAGTTCTTAGATCTTTTCATGGGAAGAGAGAAGGACTAGTCAAATAAATTATGTTTATGAGGGATTCGGATATGAGAGCGCAGCATCGTGTTGTTGGCAGCATGGTATTAGAGCGACAAAGACTTCACTGGGAATGGGAGTATGAAATTTGTTCCTACATGAGAACTGAAAAGGAAGTGAAAGCAAATGGGGAGTAGTTCCGTAAGTACTGAAGACAGTACAATATTACTATGGAGCGCTATATGGATCACGTTAAAGTGTAGATGTTTGGTTAGAGGTGCGCGCTAGTATAATAATCCTTAACATACCAAATTTACAAAGGACCGGAAATCTGGCGAATCAACTCTGTTGGGATGGGGTTATATGGGGTTATACGTTATAGTTATGGGGCGCTATTTGTGCAAAAAACCACGCCGACGCTACAGTCAAATACTTGCTGCTTAGTTTTGCAAGCCGAAATTTGTTTGGTTGGAAGTTAGTGTGATTTCAAACAGAACCGACGAACATTGCTAGATCGACTCAGTACTCTCAACACGACCCAGGAATATCAGGACTTTAATGAATGAAGGACAGAATATTTCGAGATGTGTTGTAAAATGGAATCATAAAGGCTATTATGAAAAGGGTACACAAAAAAAAATTTTTTTCTGATTCCAATCAAACGATTTAAGGTGAATCCCAAGTTAATTTTTTAATTGAAGATGCAATCACCAGAAATTGATAGCATCAATTAAGGAAAAGTTAATTGAAAGTCATATTAAAAAACTAAGTCAACCAATTAAAGCCAAAATATAATTGCACACTGAATTAAATTTTTGTCGGTTTGATTGTGTTGTTTCAATTAAAAAAAAATTTTTGAGTTGAATCAATTACATTTTTTATAAATGAATAGGTGTTTTTAAAACTCAATTAAGATTGAAAAAATTGAAAAAGTTAATTTGCGAAAATTTTCTATGTAATAAAAACTAGTTGCACAGTTGATAATGGCTATAGTTTCATTTAGAAACTAAAACAATGTTTTTTAAACATAAATTATCTTTGGTTAATATCTCAGATTTACATTTTTTTTTTTGGACGGTGAAGTTCAGCCAAATGATTTCCTTAAAAACAAATCTTTCAAGGTCATCTGATGAAATCTACTCCATTCATATATATCTAAGTCTTAGAATTGAGGTGTACGGATTTTATCCGGGATGTTAAATTAAGAAATTTCAAGTATTTCCACCGTAATATATGCGAAATAATCGTTTTGCGCAGATTAATTTAAATTATATGATAATCATTGATCAGGGAAAACAGATGCTATGTCTCCAGCCCTGCCTGTTGCCATAAACAGGTTGTCTGATCAAATCCCCGTCTAAATCAATAGAGGGCGTCCGCTAGTATTAAATGCAATATTTTAATTTACTTATATTTATAATATTATTATATTTATATAGTACCAAACCTTCAAATGATTCGTGTCAAAATTGACGACTGTAAGTCAAATTAGTTTGTGATATTGAGAGCGTCTTTTGTTGGGGGAACAGCAACTTTTTTGTTATTGCGAATAAAAATGGAAAAAAGGAATTTTCGTGTTTTGAAAATTCTGTTTTCTGAAGGGAAAAAATACGGTGGGAAGCAAAAAAACTTGGCTTGATAATGAGTTTCCGGTGACTCTGCCCCAGGGAAATCACAATAATGTGAATTGGTATGCAAAATTCGAGAGCGTGTGTAAAAATGAGCACGGATGGACGGTGAACGCGTGGATGCCCCGAAAGAAAGGGTGGTTACCGACGAAAAACCAATCAAGAAAATCCACAAAAATTATTTTGAATGACCGTAAAATGAAGTTGACGTCGAGAATAGGCAGAGGCCTTAAGACAGGATAATGCCAAAGAAACTGTTGGTCATATGATTCAATCAGATAATTTGAATATGCGGGAAGCTATTGTGTAAGGAAATGGTGTGCCGTGCGAGCTCACATTTTGACCAAAGAACAAACAACGTGTTGGATGATTCCTGAGCGGTGTTTGCAGCTGGTTAAGCTGCGTAATACACCCGAGTTTTTCCGTCGATATTGACATGGATTGAAAAACATGGCTCCATCACGTAACCTCCTGAGTCCAATCGACAGTCGGCATGAGTGGACAAGCGACCGGTGAAACCGTCTCGCGAAGCGTGGAAAGAACTCAAGAAGGTCCGCGTGACAAATTTTCTTGTGATTAATATGTAAGGGCGCCGCTAAAAGTAATGGCCTTCTGGTTTTTTGGGATCGCATGGAATAAATTATTTATCGAATGATCGCCGAAACTGAGGCCCTATTTGGAGGCAAAAAGACCAAAAGGAGTACTACAATAATGGTAATGCAACACATTAGAAGGTCTTTATA
>PGFW01020331.1:8448-18938 GCA_003123925.1 Haematobia irritans
CCACTTGAACTCGACAGAAAACACACCATAATAGCTGTTGAGAAAATTACAAAAAATAATAGAATAATAAAAAGAATATCCAGTGTAGATCAACACGTGGGATAAAATAAAAAAAAAATAAATAAAGAAAAATAGAAATCAGCTTTAAAAACAAATTGTAAAATTGCCGCAAATCTATACAGTGCACTCGCGGTAACGTCAACACCGCATAACGTGAACACGCTTTTTCATACACTAACTACTACTACGTTAAAGGCAAATTCACAATGCCAATACAATACAAATTTTTAGTGATCTGGTTTGGCTTTTTTCGCGAATTTTAATTATTAATTTAAATTGCTTTATACGAGGCGGTTCACCTAACACATTCACCATATCATTATGAATTTCTTGTCCCGATAAACCTTTTTTATGTAAATATTTAATGACAGCACGTATTTCTAATTTCTCCATTGTAAAAAAATTGCGGATGCGTCTTTTTTGAACACCTGTTTCTATATGAAGGAATTGCCAGATCGAAACAAAATTTAACATGTGTTCATAACAGAGATGGAATTTCCCAAAACACTTAACTTTTTTCTGTTTATACCGCGCTTTTTGTGCTAGGCTAAGAAGTTTCCGAACTGCCTCGTACACACAAACAAAATTTTTCTGATTCAATCACGAAATTAATTGATCAAATAAATTTTTAATTGAAATGTCTTCAATCACAGAAATGATCGTATCAATTAAAAAATAAATTGAAATGTCATAAAAAAATTAATTGGTCCAATTAAAAATTTGATACTATTAATTTTTGTGATTGATTTTTGTTTCAATTAAAAAAATTGTTGATCAATTATAATATTTAATTGAATACTTTTTAACACTCAATTAAATTTTAGTTGGAACATTTTCGTGAATTTTTTTTCTGTGTAGTTCCATACTACTGATATTTTTCCAAAATCTTTTTTATTTTATTTTTTTTTTTTTCATAATTAAATTAAGTTTTAATATTACGAATAAAAAAATTATCAAAAAAAAAAACTATCACTCCTAGAACGTGTAAACCTACCGAATATGGTATGTTTTGTTCTGAAATTAGCTGAAATTCGCTAACGTGAACTCTTTTGGTTTTAATTAGTTCACCTTACCGCGAGTGACTGTAGTTCGAATATAACAAAGGTGAACATAGGTATAAACCAGACAAAAAATTTAATTTTATTCAAACGGTTTCCATATCTAATTTATTGATACTTCCAATTTTAGATGTTTATCTTCATTTGGGTGGGTTGATTGTCCTCTTCTATTAGAATTCATCAATTTTAATGGGCCTGGTAGAATACTGCGCAATAATGTTGTTTTCTCTACTCACCTACATAGAACTAATTATTTGGCTAATGAACCAATTTGTTGTGTGTTAAATGAATTCAACAATATCTCCATAATTGATCTTGACTTTTGTCTAAGTTTAGTTGAGTTCGGAGAGATTATGGATTTTATATATTTCTAGTTTGTCTGTAAGGAAATTTATATCCATCGACATGAATAAATAAATAAATATTATTATTTATACCCTCCACCATAGGATGGGAGGTATATTACACTTTGGTTTGCACTAAATTCCCCCATATATCTGAGAAATGAGGATAGACTGAACATGACTAACACCTTGATGGATTGGTTATTCATTTAGATTCTACACACAGATTTTTGCATAAGACTATGTTGTTGAGTTTGATGGGAAAGCTTTTGTAATGACTAATTTATGAAGTAAACTGGTTCAATCTACTAAAGAAGTAAGAAGAGAGAGAAAGACAGAGAGAAGAGAGCTCTTAAGAGATTAGATGCATGAGAGGTGTTAAATTTGTTTTAAGGAAATGTTTTCCAATTCTAACGGTGTTTACATGGAAGTTAATTTCATTCAACATCTCCCACCTCCCCCTATTCTATTGCGATCGAAATCCTCATGTTGTTCGGTTTTGTTTTGTTTTGTTTACGAGTGAGATAATTCTGGTTCTAATGAATCTTATCTCATTTAAAATAAATTAAAGCAAAAGTCTAGGTCAAGATGTGACTCAATTTTAATTGATTTCAATTCGAGATTTTCAGTTTGTTTTTCATTTGTTCTGTGCGGCGGGTATAGGTACTGTACAAACCATTAAATACCCCATTGTCTGCTGACATTGTTTGGGAGAGAGGGAAAAGCTTAGACGAGGGAAAATGTTGATCAAATTTTAAAACACTAGGTGAAATGATGTCATTTGAAAGCATATTGACATATTGTTTATAGGGAGAAAATGGTTTTAAGTTGAATGACAAGGTTATCTTGGTAATATTGATATAGAATCAGGGTGCTGCCAACAATAAAATTTCAAGAAAAAACGTCAACTTTTTTCGCAAGAAATCGTCATATCGTCACATATTATAAAATCGTCAAAACATCTGCAATGTGGAATAATATTAAAAACAAACTAATTTTTTTGGTTAAAAACAAAAAGTATTTATTTCAGTACAAAGAACAGAAAATAAACCACCCGTAACTATGCATTTGAAACAAAAGACAGAAGGAATTGCAGTTTGTATGAAAAAATAACAATAAAAATACATATTCCAATGCGATGCTATGCAATTCAAAAAATTATATACAAATATTTTTTTAATATATATGTTACTAACTCAGGTAAGATTTTTAATTAAAAAAAAAATACAGATTCTTTAATATTTTATAATATGTTGCCCGAATAATTCTATAGAAATAAACATGTGCAAAAATTTTCTGCAGATATAAAGTTTTGGGAAAGCTTTCTATAGAAATAAAAATTTGCACAAAATTTTCTATAGAAATAAACATTTGACCAAATTTTCTATAGAAATAAAATTTTGACAAAATTTCCTATCGAAAATTTAAATTTTTGACGAAATCCAATATCAAAATAACTATTTTGACAAAATTCTTACTAGAATAAAAATTGAAACAAAATTTCTAATAGAAACTAGATTTTGACAATACTTTTTCTATAGAAATACAAATGATTGACAAAAATTTTCTATAGAAACAAAATTTTGACAAAACTTTTTCTAAAATAGAAATCAATTGACACAATTTTCTATAAATCAAATTTGACAAAATTTTCTATAGAAATAAATTGTTTGACAAAATTTACTACAGAATAAATTTTGAACAAATTTTTATAGATATAAATTTTAACAAAATTTTATAGTATAAATTTTGATCAATAATTTGTATAGATATAAAATTTTGACAAACTTTTCTATAGAAATATAAATTTTGACGAAATTTTTCTATAGAAAAAACTGTTGACAAAATTTACTACAGAAATAAAATTTTGACAAAATTTTTTTATAGATATAATTTTGACACAATTTTCTATAGAATGATAATTTGACAAATACTTCTTATTGAAATTAATTTTGCAAATTTTCTATAGAAATAAATGTTTTCTATAGAGAATAAATTTTGACAAAATTTTCTATAGAAAAAATTTTCGAGCAAATTTAATCTACAGAAATAAAATTTTGAACAAATTTTTGTAGATATAAAATTTTTAACAAAAAATTTTTATAGAAATAAGAATTTGACCAAATTTTCCTATAGATAACAAAATTATTGACAAAATTTCATATAGAAATCAAATTTTGACAACATTTCTATAGAAATAAAATTTTATTGTTGTTTCTTGATCTCAGCTTAAGGCCATGGCATTGACTAAACTACAAGTGTAGCCTTAAACCAACAGAGAAAATTACTAACGAAATAAATTTTGACAATTTTTTATAGATATACAATTTTAACAAATTTTTTATAGATATAAAAATTTTTGGACAAAATAATTTTGACACAATTTCATAGAATAAATTTTTACAAAATATGTCTACAGAAATAAAATTTTAACAAAAATTTTCTATAGAAATAAAATTTTCGACAAAAAATTTTCTATAGAAATAAAATTTATGACAACTTACTACAGGAATAAAATTTGACAAATTATTTATAGAAATAAATTTTGACAAATACATACAAAGAACTATGTTCGACAAATTGGACAAAATTTTCTATAGAAAGTACAAACTTTGAAAACATTTTCGTATAGATATAATTTTGGACAAATTTTACAGAACTATAAAATTTTGACAAAATTTTCTAATAGAAATAAATTTTGACGAATGTTTTCTATAGAAAAAAGTGTTGACAAAATTTACTACAGAAAATAAAAATTTTGACAAAATTTTTATAGAAATATAAATGTTGTACATAATTTTTCTATAGAAATGAAATTTTGACAAAATCTCCTAATAGAAATAAAATTGTGACAAGATTTTCTGTAGAAATAATGTTTGACAAAATTTTCTGTAGAAATTAATTTTTATAAAATTTTCTATAGAATAGAATATTAAAAAAGAAATAAAATTTTGACAAAATTTTATTACAGATAAATTTTGACAAAAATTTTTATAGAATATAAAAATTAACAAAATTTTTATAGATAAATTTTGACAAAATTTGTATAAGATATAAAATTTTGAGCAAATTTTCTATAGAAATAAAAATTTACGAAATTTTCTATAGAAAAAAAACTGTTGACAAAATTTACTACAGAAATAAAATTTTGACAAATTTTTATAGTATAAAATTTGACGACAATCTTTCTATAAGAAAATAAATTATTGACAAAATCTTCTATAGAAATAAATTGACAAAATTTTCTATAGACATAAAATTTTGACAAAATTTTCTATAGAATAACATTTTTACAAAATTTTCTATAGAAATATAAATTTTGACAAAATTTTATGTTAAAAATAAATTTTGACAAAACTTTCTTAAAAACGTTTTTTTGATAAAATTTACTATAGAAATCAAATTTTTATAAGAAATAAAAATTTGAGAAAATTTTCTATAGAAAATAAACTATTTTGCGAAAATATTCATAAAAATAAAATTTTGCGAAATTTTCTATCGAAATAAAAATTTTTGACAAATTTTCCTATAGAAATAAAATTTTGCACAAATTTTTCTATAGAAATATAAATTTTTGAGCAAATTTTCTTACAGAAAAAAATTATTGACATTTTTCTACAGAATAAAATTTTGACAAAACTTTCTATAAAATAAAATCTTGACAAAAATTTTCCCATAGAAATAAAATTTTGTAAAAAATTTCTCAATAGAAATAAAATTTTGACAAAATTTCACTATAGAGAATAAAATTTTGCAAAATACAGATTTTTTTTGAAACAGCTTAAACAGATACTTGTCCAAAAATTGGACAAAATTTCCTATAGAAATAAAAATTTGCGAAAATTTTCTATAGTAAATAAAATTTTAACAAGATTTTCTATAAAAATAAAATTTGCAAATTTCTCCTATAGAATACAAAATTTTTCTATAGAATAAAGTTTTGACAAAATTTTACTAAAGAAATAAAATTTTGACAAGCTTAATTGAAGAGAACATAAAATGTGACAAAATTTTCTATACAAATAAAAAATTAGAAAATACATACAATTTTTGACAAAACTTTTCTGATGGAAAATAAAAATTTTGAAAAAAATTTTTTGGTAGAAAATAAAATCTTGACAAAATTTATATATAAAATAAATTTTTGACAAAATTTTTCTATAGAATAAAATTTTGACAAATTTTCTATACGAAATAAAACTTTTACCAACATTTTCTATAGAAATAAACTTTGACAAAATTTCTATAGAAATAATGTTGAAAAATTTTTATAGAAATACAAACTTTCTGAAAAAGGTTTTCTAATAAGACAAAAAAATTTTGACAAATTTTTATAGAAATCAAATGTTGACAAAAATTTGCTATGAATAAAATTCTGACAAAATTTTTATATTTATATATTTGACAAAATTTCCATTAGAAATTTATTAAATTATTTGTATAATCATTTTTTGCTACTATGGATTATTTAAGATTAATTGACTAATATTTTCCTAATTTAGTAAATAAAATTTGTACTAATAATCTTGTGTATAGAATAAATATGTGGACTTAAATTTCTATAGATTTAGATATATTAATAAATATCTATTAGAAATAAAATGATCTAATAAATGATTTTGAATAATTATATATTTGTTCTAATTTTATATATATGTTTTGTTTCTTTTATTTTTTTTTTGAATTATTTCTTACCTTTATTACTTCTTTTTTTATTTATTGTCTTATAATTTGATTATTATGTAATTTTCGCTACTTTTTTGACTGTGAAAAGTAAAGTTGTTAATATCATTGTTAGTATTTTTTCGTCAACATCACTTACCATCCCTGATGTAATGACAGCCTATTGACATACATATTGATTTATCGTGTTAGAGAATCGTTTGTAGTTGTGATGACAAGGTTATTTGTTAAATAGCTGTTATAAGAGTTTAAATATCTTCTTCATATCGGCACTTTCATAGATAGGTAGAGGAGGAGATAAGAAGAGACATGCCGCAATTATATTTGATAACATTTATGTTCATTACTCTTTAGATCCGCCCAATCGGTTTGGCGATTATTAGCACATCATTTCTTAAGTCCCGTTATTACGATTCCACTTCAAACTATAAAATTTAATTAAATATAAATTGATATAAATTTTCTCGAAATTGTTCCTGCGGCATCTCTGAAAGGCGAATAACGGTAGCTAGCAACTAAAAACATGAACACTTTTTACGTATCCTCAGCAACAAAAATATCTATCAAACACTTACACAAGTAAGGTGCTTTTAATACAGGTCGAACGAGTATTGCGAGAATGACCATATCGGACACTTTTCCCCAGATTAAGCTTCAGAGCTTTTGGAAGCCTAATTAAAATAGCTACGATCACTTTTCCCTTACTAAATGAAGATTTAACGCTTTTTAAATTTTTTCCATAATGAACTTTTATTGAATTGATTGTTCTGCACTTTGTTTCAAGTGGTTTTCTTTTTTTTTCAGAGTTTTTTTTCTTCTTATAGTAGACAAGTAGACGATGTTGTTTTTTTGTTTTGTGGTTTTTGTTGGCATATGATTCAAGGTGTCTTGGTTTGGTTCAGTATTCACCCCTTGTCATCATTTGGACATTTAATGTCTGCTGAATATTTCAGATTTTATTAGAATGTGAAGTGATAATTATTGGTGAATGTAACTAGATAGTAATAACGATTTGTATATATACTTTCACTAATGACATGCGCATGTATTCAAACATAATGTTTTTTTTTGGGCCATTGTAAGTTTTTTTGTTTGCTAAAACGCATGGAATAAAATTTCTCCAATCTATGTGGATTTTTTAATGGTATTATTAAACATGCAGAAATTAATTGATTTTTCAGTTTTACTTTTTTTTTTTTAATTTATTATTGTTAACATTAATTAATATTTGTTTTTTCTATATACTTAAATGTTTATAAAGTATTGTGATTTTTCTTTGTTTATTATCTTAAAGAAATTAAATTGCTTTGTTTGTGTATGATGTGAGTTTTTTAATAAAAAGGAAATGGGATTAATATTTGAATGTCAATATCTTTTACTCCTTCATTATAGGCCGCAATCAGTTTGTGGATTGTAGGAATTGCGGGTTTCACGAATTTAATTTTTCTCTACCATAGAATCTTTGATACCTATTCGACTCAGACTCAAGTAAAAGATGTCTGCAGGATATATCTTAAAAAAATAAAAAAAAAAAAAAACACTCAGTAACCGAAAAAAGTTAACTGTTTTATAGAAAGAATGAACTACCTCGCACGAAAATGTTAACTAAATTTGCTCCAAATTGTGAGATGTTCCAACAAAGCGCTCTGTTAAAACCAGGAATTTTAAATCCTGTTTACTTTTTTTAACTGGCAGTTCACGAAGTTACACTCATCTCATAGAAGAAAAAAGATTAACTAAAGTAAAGAGAAAATCATCGCGCCAAAATCATGACATTTTAACCGTACAGTAAGTAGTTCATTCTACTTATTTTTGGGAATCGTAGGAAAGTCTTTCCTCTTTGCTTTAGTTTAATATTGAACTTATGATGTAACGGTCATTGAACTTTTACTACCACGTTGAGTTTTCAATTAAATTCTCTCGAGACATACTTAAAAAAAGTAAGATTTCATTTATGCCTGTGGGAAAATGGTGATAAAAATAATACAATTTAACTACTAGAAATAAAATTTTTTCCAATAAAACAAAGTTAATTTAACTACGTTAGAAAATAAATTTTTAACCGAATAAAACAAATTAAAATTAGTAGAGTTAGTTAACTACGAATTTTTTCTGTGTAATGTGTAGCTAATGCTATTTGTATTGTAAATGTAACTGCCTTAGAGTCTTATTGACTATGTTGCTTTTCCATGCGGCAATACAATTAAAATTAAATTGTCACCAAGCATTGTGGAGTGGAGGAATAAACACCGCTAAAAAAAAAACTTTTGTATTTTGTCGAAACGGGAATTGAACCCATAGATCCTTTGTCATGAAAGGCGGTATGGTATAAAAAGATATATTATTGTCTTCAAGTCACGAAATTAATTGGATTCAAGTTATTTTTTAATTTGAAAATATCTTCATCACAGGAATGACTAGTATCAATAAAAAAAATTATGTGACAAGTAAATTAAAAAAAATATAAGTGATACTATTAATTTTTGTGATTGATTTTTTGTTTCAAATTTAAACAATTTGTGTTTTAATTCAATTAACAATTTTTGTGAAATTTTTTTTGTGTACCTTTTACCCTTTCGTAAAACGGGTGATTTGAAAATAAACGCCTCTTGTTGGAAAATCTTCACATCGAAAGCTGCTCTTTATAGATACGGTGAAAACATTTGTGTAGCCAATACTTTTTTAGGCGCGACATGTAGTACGACTGAACTGTTATTTCTTAGGGAAATGTATTTATTTTAATTTTCAGCACAAAGGGAACTAACATACTTAATACTGTTTGCAACGTTTATATGAAAAAAGAATAATACCAAGAATTAAAAAAAAAGGTATAAAAAAGAAAAATTAACAAATATAATACGCGCCGTAAATATTTTGGCCAGGCCGAATGCATCATACACCCTCCACCATGGATTGCATAGACACTTTTACTAAAGGCTGTATTTCACAATCGAATTACTTGGGCTGTGGTAACACTAGCCGATGGCAAGGTATCTCTAAGCTTCTTAGGTTAGGTTAGGTGGCAGCCGATGTATCAGGCTCACTTAGACTATTCAGTCCATTGTGATACCACATTGGTGAACTTCTCTCTCTGAGTGCTCACTGAGCATGCTGCCCGATTCCATGTTAAGTTCAATGACCAGGGGACCTGCCTTTTTACTAGCCAGAGTCCGAAGGCTGTCTCCACGATTGCAGTGAAACACCTAGAAAATCTTTGAATCCCTCAAGAAGATGCCACCAGCATTACTGAGAGCGCGGAATAATCCACGCTGAAAAATTTTATATGGTTTCTGGTCCAAACTGGGATATGAACCCATCGACCTTTGTATGCAAAGGCGCGACATGGTAGTACCAGTTGCAGCCAACGTGGCTTCCTTAAGCATTGTAATCTAAATTGAAAGTTAGTTTCATATGGGATTATATCTTAGATCAAAAAGTACAACGTAGGAAGCCCCGTGGTGGCAATGGTCATAGCATGCCCGCTTTGCATGAAACAAATGTCGTGGCTTCGATTCCTACTTCGACGAACACCAAAAATTTTTTTCAGCAGTGGATTATCTCACCTCAGTAATGCTGGAGACATCTCTGAGGGTTTCAAAGCTTCCCTAAGTGTTTCGGACTCGCTATAACAAGGAGGTCCTTTTGTCATTGAATTTAACATGGAATCGGCAGCACTCAGTGATAAGCACTCACCAATTTGAGTATCAAAGATGCCACTTGAACCTTAACCTGAAATCACAACGTACCGAATTCAACTTGATCGGATGAATATTTGCTCTTGCGAAAGCCAACATCTGTGGATGCCGTTTATATGGAGTCTATATATAAATTATGGACCCGATGTGGACCAAATTGTGCATGGTTTTTTTCAAAGGCCATAATTTAACTTCAAACCCCCTTCAGCATACAAAAATTTTAACCGAATCGCATGAAATTTGGCTCCTTCGTAGGAAGTCTCCGGAGGTCAAACCTGAGTATAAGTCTTAAATGGGGGCTATATATAATTAATTGAGCGATTTGGCTAATTTTTGGGCATGCATGTTTATGATGCTATATGTAACACCAAGTACCGTATCAGATGGAAATTGTTTTCTCCAAAGAGGGCTCCGCACAGCTAAATGCTGGGCCGGTTTATATGGGGGGTATACCATACTGCAGCAATTTTCTGCTACATCCGACCCACATCCATAAAATACTTGTGCCAAATTTTCAAGTCGATAGCTTGTTTGTGTCAGGAGTTAGCGTGAGATTACAATAGACGGACGGACGGGACATTGCCTAGATCGACTCAAATTTCACCACGACCCAGAAGTATATATACTAACGGAATGACAAAGTAATTACG
>PGFW01020336.1:9593-29699 GCA_003123925.1 Haematobia irritans
CTCAGCCAAGAATAGACACTACAGACCCTTCCTGTGTCAACGGCCCTCTATGAGTTATTTCAAATTCATGGATTATTAAAAAACTGAATACATGAAATAATAAACAGTTGGAAAAATTTGCTCAATTAAAAAAAAATAAATAAAAAAAATACATCGCCCTTTATTTTGTTATGAATTTCACTACATACCACTAAAAAAACACTTTGTTGAACCTTTTCCATTTGCACAAATGAACTAAACTTGTAGTAATATTGACCATGATTTGGCCCTTAAGATTTTTTTCAACTGTCTAGTTTATAATTCTCTTTAAAGATTAAGAAAGCAGATATATTTTGGTTTACTTGCATTATTTTTTAGGGAAACCTGATAATAAATTGGTTATCGTCTCTTTAAAATCTCGACGGACTAACACTATTTTAAATCAATCACTTCCACAATTACAGAAGAAATTAAAATTAAAGGAACAAACAAACCGTGTTTACCTATTATGAAAATTTTTCATTACATTAATTATATATTAAACTTTTCTTTAAGTCAAAAAGTACTTTATTATTTAAAAACTTTGATGAGTTCTTAGTACAATGTTTTTTGTGAATAAAATTATGACACGTGGGAACAAAGACAAAGTAGTTCATCTTTAACTCGCTGTTTGCACATTTACGACTTATCCGTTTTTTATTTCATCGTAGGTACAATTTTCACATATCCTGCTGAAAAAAAAAGGTAAACAATAATGAAAATTGTTAAATTATTTTAATTCTTCATTTTGTAACTTCCATTTGGGGCATTTTATCAAAGGGTTGTAAGGACAATTTCAACTCTTTCTTTGGAAACGTATCTCATAAAATTTGTTTTGAAACATTAGAGAAATATTGAAGTATTCTAAATTAAACTCATAAACTTGTGTTGTTATCGATGTGAAGGCATATTATTATTCTATGTTGAAAGAAAAGCAAAGTTCTTAAAATAAACTTACAAATTCTCTATTAAATTTGTACCGCTGAGGGCAAATATAAAAGTTGTCCAAATTTATTTTGGCGTTACTCTGAAATTAAAATTTATTTTTTTACATTAAATAAAATTTATTAAATTAGGCTTTTCAAAAAATTTAATGAAAAAAATAATAATATGTAATAAAATAACCCCTGACAGTCATCTAAAATGACGACATTTTCATTTTCGATTTAAAATGCATTTTAGTTCATTGGGAAATGGTAAAATTTAAGTTATACTAATTCGACCGTTATCAATTTTATGTTTTATACTAATTAAAACCAAATTGAATAAGAAAATAAAATTCAGTTTTTGGTTCCTTTTTCGCTCACGGTTTGAAAATTATAGCATCTTGAAACGAGCCGTTAGTCAAAAATGACGTAAGGATGACGTTAATGTACAAAAAATAAGAACGGGACTGTCCAGGGTTAAAAAGAAAGTTAATAAGAATCACTTACCAATTCACATATTAAATACAGGCAAGCAGTACTTAAAAATTTGTCCAAATTTTTAAGGGTTATTCTGAAATTAAATATTTGTTTTTACATTAAAAATATTACATTGGTTTCCAAAAATTTTATTAAAGAAATAGTAAAGTAAGGTATTAAAAACCTGTACTTTTGCATGATTAAAAAAGGTCACAAAAACGTAAATATTCTAGTTTGAAATAAACCAATTTGAAAGAAAACTTACCAATTTTCTATTTTTTCTAAATTTTGTTCGAATCCATTCTGGAGTTTTGCTCTGAAATTAAATATTGCTTTTACAACAAAGAAAAACATTAAACTGGTTTCCAAAAAAATTAATTAACAAATAATATTACATAAATTTTTTTTTAAAAGAAAGTCATTAATTAAAAAAATATCTTTACCATATTTATAATAAAACATACGCTGAGATATAACAAAATTTTCCACATTCATCTTGGATTGAATATTAATTTTTTACATTGTAGAATAATTAAAAAATTTCAATACACTTTCATTTCAACATATATTTTTCCTAAATATACTTAATAACTTTTTTCTAAACTACCGATAAAATATTTAATTAACTTTCATTTAAAAGGTTTGATAAACAACACAATTATGTGTTTTCAAAAATCCACAATATTTCCATGCCTTTACATTCCCTTTTCCCTTGTTGCATATTCTGCTTAAACGATGCAACAGCCCACGCCAACGCCAACATATACAACTTGAAGCATGCAAACAAAACAAGGCAAGCCAAAACATTGACTACAACAACAAAAACACATGTGCCTTTATCTGAAAAACAACACTCATCCAGCCAAATTAACCATTCCGCGAATAACAAACACACACACACAAAACCACTAAATGAACAAAAATAAAAACAACCCCACCTATGTATCACACAACAAAACTCAAGTTAACATCATACTTTACATTTAATCACTTCCACTACGCCGATAGAGATCTCTGTATACGCCATTTTAGTTCATTCGATCTGCCCTGACAATTTACTCTAAGAATTAATATTCGCAAAGGCTCCCCAAGTTTATGAAAGATTGTTAACGTTTAACTTAAAAATTTGCAAATTTCTTCATGAATGTTATCATCATTTTTGACGAAAATGCTATAAATTTAATTTACATGTTTAACTAAAAATATTTCAATGGGTACAACAAATTATTAATACCAACATTATTTAACTATTAGAATATTAGTCAGTAATGAAATTACTATCCACTTCAAGTTCATTTTTCGTAAAAAAAATAATTTTTTCATACAAAAAAAATTTATTATGTAATTGCACTTATTATTTTACAAAAATACCTTTACATTTTAACAAGTATTTAATAGGACATGACAAACGAATTTTTTAACTGACCAAGTTATAAAGAAATTTTTTAGGAAATTTCCATCGTTTTTTGTAGCATGAACTAAATGATTAGTACTTAGAATTTGTAAATTTCCTTTCGGTTATTAATTTTCGTTGAAGCATACGAAAATGAACTAAATTCTGGAAAATTCTTGTTAATAAATTATTGTAAACAATCTTCCTTACATTTACGAAGACACTTTTTTTTCTAGGTGTATGTATGGACCGATATGGACAAAATTTTTGCCATGGTTGTTAGAGGCCATATAGACTTTACCACGTATTCAAATTTCATCCGGATAGGAATTTAATGTTGCTCCTCCAAGAGCTCCGCAATAGGTAAATCTGGGGAATCGGTTTTATGGAGGCTATTATATTTATTTACCGATATGGATCGAATTTTTTGCAATGACTCGTAAAAGTTTCTAGTCTTAGGCCCATTTCGTTACGAAGTTAACGTGATTTTCAAACAGACGGAGCCCGATCCCGAACGGACATCGCTAGATCGATGTAAACAAATGGAATGTAAAATACATATTTGCCCCAGTAAATACATAAAATAACCTTTTCCTCGGGAAGTACAATTAAGAAAACTAAATTTGTCCAGTTTACACATTATTAAAGTTGGATATTTTTCAATTCATTAGGAAATTGAGCTATGCCTATTAGAAAAAAATTTCGAGATTATGGAAGTTAATAGTTTTTTTGCGGCCTTTATATTGCTTGGTTTTAATTAAATACTGAATCCATTTCCTCCAAATATTTTATATGTGTGTCTTACGCCAAAAATCTTATCGTATATAGACATTTAAACGGATCTACAAAACATTATCCTATATAAAAACAACAAAGACATTAAATTCCTTATACCCAAATAATATTTTTTTTTATACGATGAAGCAGTAATGGCCAAAACAGAAAAATAAAACTCCGTAACATTTATTTATTGCTTAGACTTAAGCTTTCAAGGTCATCCTCCACAGCAATCAATTATCAGCGCCTCAGTAATTAACGAAACAAATCTCTATTCCTATTTCATTCTTTGTACAATTAATTGGTAAAAATTACAGTAAATGCCAGTCTACATACAGCAAAAGAAGGAACTAAATGCGGAAAATAGGAAAGCATTTATTATACTTTTGAAACCATTTGGAACATTACTCGAGTCAAATCAGTTACAGCTATTGTGTCGAAAAAGAAATATAAGACATTCTCTTAATTCCTATTGCCAAGCTTCATTGAAAACATCAAAGGCTTCCTAAAAGCCTATTTAATTCGTTAAGTTTTTTTTTTTGTTTTCCAATAAATTTCTTGTTCGACCATTAATAGCGGGGGATGGTGGTTTCACGGTAAAATTGCGATGAATTGAAAGAAATTATATAGCAGAGGTATAATGTTTTCCTGGAAAATAAAAAAAGAAACAATCAAATCGGTCTTACAGATGACCTTATGATAATTGGAGAATATAAGTGAAGTTTATTTAAGAATCTGCGGGCTAAAGCCTACATGGACTAATCATTATTACTTCTTAACAAATGAGAATTTTTGAACTACATTTAAAAAATTAAAAATTAAACTGAAAGAGATATTTTCCATTATGTGAAAACAAATTCGTTGTAAAACATATTAAACAAATTGGAGTTGTAGAATTTCCAGAAATTTCCAAATTGCATTTTTATAATAAGAAATTTCTGTTATTTTATTTGGGAATTGAAATCTAATAAAACTAATCATATATAAGCAGAATCCACATTTATAAAATAAAAGCTGCAAATTAAAATAATGTCTTTCTTCAAATAAGCTTTCTTATTGAATGTCATATCGCTCCACATATGTTTAGGGAGCTTACTACTAAACTATGTTAACCTGAAAATCCTGGACTCCCTTGCCAATTGTCGCAAATTTTCTTCTTGAACAGTACCATTATTCACCTCAATATAGGTGCCTGCATAGGAAAATCGTCAACGACAACAAGCAAATATAGTTGTTTTCTAGGGCGACCGGACATATCCCCAACGGACATTTTCGCCCAACATTGATTGTTTTGGGCGTTATTGACTCCATTGGGCGTTACATCGCCCAATTTAGTTTGGGGCTTTATGTTCCTCCCTCATCGCGGTCATAGAGCCCCATAAAAAAAGTGGGTGTTATTGACCGTTTGAATATAATTGAATATAAAACAATAGTTTTTAAAATACAAAATATATTTTTTTAAATTCATTTGTTTTGTAATCGAAACAAACGTGTCTTGAGTAGTTTTTTCAATACTAAGATTCAATATGAATACTAATTACTTTAATTGAATAAAACTTATATCATAGAAAATATTCGAAAAATCTTAACCTACTCTAGAACAAGATAACAACAATCCTGTTATCTTCTTCTAGCTCTACTCTCATAAACACACATATGCCGCTGGTTTCCATTAGGATCTTCTTATGATATAAGATCATGAAACAACACACGCAAGCACTGATAATAGACCACCTAAGAAACTAAGATGCACTTTTAACCATACGTTATCTCAAGTGGATAAATGGCCTAAAGTGCCCTTCATATCATTTATTGGAATATTTCTATTATCAGAATATTAGCGATTTAGTGATATTCCATGTTCATAAGCATATTTGTATTGAACATCATTCAAAAGCTATATATGATTACTTCATCTATCCATACACTTTTTAAATATTTAATAGAATAGATATGCCTCTTATTGACAAATTATCGAATCCTTGCGTTTATTTGTGTATGCTGGAAGAAGATGTAAAAACTAGCATATCTTGGCTTCATTGTTTTGTTTTTATTGTTTTTGACTTGCGAACATAATTCTTTGACTATTTTTCTTTCTCAAGCTGCGATTGGAAATTTGAGAAAACGGTTAAAGTTGCCACTACGAAGACCTAATTCGCTAGTGAATAGTGTCGGTTAAGCTCAACCATTTGAATTTATATATTTGAAACGATTGAAAATTTCGGAAATTGATACATTTTTTTCTTTTGAACAAGCCAGACAATGCCTCGAATGAAAATTATCGTATTTATTAAACTGAAAAATTGGAAACAAAGATTGATGATGGATCGATTGTGCTGCTGATGGGGTACTTGTGAAAATAAAATTCGCGATTTTTTCCAATTTTAATGCTTTGAAAAGATAATAAAACAGAAATGTTCAAGAATGTGAGGATGACTATAATGTGATGAGTTTAAAAGGATTTCGCGCGCGCAGATTTGAGGCAGTAATGAAGATAAATGCGACGTTGACTGCTGGGATCGGGTACTTGAAATAAATCGCGCCGCGCGATCCTTCACAAAAAAGCGCCCACGTCGATCATTTCATATCTTTCCAATTTTTAATGTTTAGAACATAGAATAATAACTGAAAGTTGCGAGTATTTCAGGACGAGAGATTTCGCGGCACAGCGAAATCCCTTTGTTAAATCATCACACATTTCAGTTTGTCCTCAAGTTCTGCATCTTCGTTTTATTAACTTGCATTTAAAAAATTAAGCACAGTCCATACCAGTTTGTAACCATTCGTAAATATTAGTAATGTTCTTGTACCCATTAAGATAAAATGGAACGACCGAAAAAAGGGACAACAAAAGACTGTACTGCAAATCGGCTTCGCATAATAGTGGTTTGCTTAAAATATCTTTTCCGGCACACTTGCGCACATTTTAGTATTCATCATATGTTTCTGATTTGGCAAATAGTGCTATGAGTTCCTGGGGGATTTGTGGAGCGTTTTGCACCATTTTCTCCTTAAGGGAGGTGAGGCATCAAAAGCCCGCAACTAAAATTGGGGCGATGTGACCGCCCATGGAAGGTCATAAACTCCCATAAAATCATTTTTGGGCGAAATGTCGGCTTGGGGGATATGTTCCCGGCGCCGTTTTCAAGACGTCAAATATTCATTCCTGATATCTGCAGCTAACGGTCAGCTTATTGAGATACCGAAATTTTGCGTTGGCCAATTGTGCGGATGGAAAGATTAAGAACCTCTTTTTTTCTTTTAAAGGGCATTATTGGTTGTGACGCCATTGCTGAGTCCAGCTGGGATTGTACATGCTCGGCGGTCAAAATGCTTTGTCGCCCTAGGACCTTCAATATGTCTTTAGGACATTTTCAGATAATATTCGGTTTTATTTTCTAACCCAAGGTCGTAGACTTCGCTTTGTGGATCATTTCGGATGCGATGGTTATAGAGCACAGCTGACGAAAAAACTATGTTTTTCATATGTTTGGGTGTAAAAAGTATATGTTTTGGAACTCAAATTTTTTACACAATGTTTTTAAGTGCGAAGCATTAAATGTTCATAACTGGCTAACATGTTATTGCGACATATATGTTAATATGTTAGACATTATTATGTTTGCGGACATAACATTTTCGGTATATAATATGTTTGATGCAAAACTTATATTAATTTACGAAATAGCCTATAAACATTATATGTTGTTTAAAGATGAGACCTAGAAAAGTAAACCGCAAGTAAAAGAGAATAAAAGTAACGAATTGGCGCCCTTTTTAAAAAAATAAATATCACAAACAAAAATCATTAAAAATTTTTTGCTTACAGTATATGCCTAAGGGGTGAAACATAATATGTTTGAAAATACAAACAATATTTCTGTTTGGACGCAATGCTGAAAACTAATTATGCTTGAAACATATATGCTTGTGTTTGGGGGTATATTTACAGAAGCGATTTTTTTAAGATGCAGTGGAATGACAGCCCAGATGATTAATTTAACATTTAAATTGTGGTATGACTCTAACCGATAGCTACTTGTGTTTTTTTCCAGCCACTTGTGGTTTTTAAAGAAATCACACACACATGCTTGAATTCCTTCACGAGTAATTTTACTTCAATAGATCAAAATGCTTTTGATAAGCTTGGCACAAAAAAGGACGAAAAAGACGGTTTCTTCGGGTGTAAAATCATATATTATAAGTTCATAAACTGAGTATAATATGATTTGGGGAAATATAATGCTTAATTATGATAGAACATAATGTTCGAGACATTAAATTTTCGTTAAATATAACGTTTATGGATGCAAACATATATTAATTTAGAATATTTCGTATAAAACAATATTATGTTTTAGAAACGACGGAGAGTAGATAACGTAAATACTTTGGATTATGTTAAAATATTAAGATATGTGAACAAAAAAAAAATAATTTTAGCAAGGAAAAGAAAAGTGTAGGTTGCTGATAAATTAATTAAGTTTGCTTATAATCTTGTATTCCAAGACAATTATATTTAAGACATTTTCTTACAACCAAACAAGTAATGCTTAGGGTGAAACATAATATGTTTTGCTCATTGCCAAACAATTTTTTGTTTGAACACATTCTGAAAAAATATATATGACTTGAAGCAGAATATGGTTGAGAGTATTATGTTTGCTGCGACGATTTTTGGGTGTAAACAATACAATGCAACTGAAATCGTTTTCAATACAATACCAGCTACTGTGGTATATCACGCTTTTATGTTTGTGTTCCTTTGGCACAGAAAATCTAATTCTTCTCATAGCCCACTACAGTTTCCGATCAACATTCGTTCTTAAACAGCTGACGCACGTTTTGTGGTTTTGTTTTGCAGCTGTCAAACTATGCAGATTTTTTAATGATCTTACAAACGAAGCAAGCGCTTGTAAATTATTGAATTTATTGTTAAAATCATTGCTATATTAAGAAATTTCATCGTGTTTTTCTTATTGAAAGATTCATGGGCTTGCGACGAATCTCATTTTTTGGCTCAGCAGACAAGCCCTCTTCAAACCGAGCATTTAGAAGACAACACTGTAAGGCATGTTATTTGTTAAGATACCAACCCAGAAATGTTGAAAAGAGTATATGCCAAAAGTTAGACTAAAAATTGACCATGTTGGGGGCTTAGGTCACGCGGTTAACATTTGAATGAAATATTCTTCAAATAATATAATTATAATAGAGCGGCACTTTTCGATTCTAAATAAAGCATTTTCATAATTTTTTTCTCAATTTTATGTGTTTTTAATTTTTTTTTTCATACAAAGAAAAAACAAAACTTCATCCACTTCTTTAACTTAGAGAATAGTATAATATAACATGTAAAACCATAAACGTGTCAACGAAATTTACAAATAGCTGTATATTTGCTAAAAAATGCGCCATAAAAGCGTCGCGAATCATTGTTTATATTTGAATTAAGCTTTTAAATAATGTAGAAAACCTTATTCTGGCAGTAAGTCTAGGATAATAAAATAAAGTTTTGTTCCAATATTTTCCAATAAAAAATGTCGAAAATAAAATACGAGCTAAAAACGCTAAAAGTGTTATAAGGTCTTTGCCAAAAATATAGCTTAAGGCAAGATGCAGTTTTTTTTTTTTTGCGGCAAGGCTGGCTTTAATACCTCACTTTTAACAAGTGAAAAAAATTGGCGTCTAAATAAATTTGTTCGACAAAATTATTTATACTTTTTTTGTGAAAGACCGATAGCGTTTGTAATACAAGTTTAGTTAGCAATTTTCTAAATTAACCTACCGTTTTTCCTTCCCTGTGGGATCACTGCTTTTTTTGGAAAATTTTACGGCCAGTCGTAAGCCTATAAATAACGTCACAGCAGACGCAATCTCTGATTGTTGCTATTATGCCCCCAGTAAAACAAAGGCGTCGCCACATACGTTAGTGAAAATGATTCTTTTTGGATGCCGGAAGTGTGCCAAATTAAGCACAGAAGCGATGAATTTTAACCACGGGCTTGTCAATCATAGCCGCTGCCACTGAATTTCGCAATCAATCTTCTTAAGTTGTGAGGCGATTTCAGTGTTTTAGATGTGAATAAAGAAGTTTTGTTGATATCATTTGACCAGATAAATAATTTTTTAAAAATTTTTTATGATTTTTAATGTATTATAACGCTTTGTCTGGAACGTTTGTGAAGCAAATATTTTTCAAAAATTCGACATTTTTCTTCAAAGGATTTAACATCTTTTTCGGCTAAACTTTAAATAATCTTGTACACACTTTTTATTAATTCTTAATTCTCTTTTTTAACCTATTTGAATACACAAAAAAAAAAATTTCCCATTAAGAATATGAAAAAAGGCGAGTTATAAGAAATTGACTCAAATGAACTTCCTCTAGAGTTAAAATATAAAGAACACACTTTGGGAGAGCATTTTTGGAAGTTCTATGTTAAGTTGTGGCCTTGAGAAGACGCTTCAAATTTTTTTTGCTGGGTAATTATGTGCAATGTTTCTTGATTTTATTTAGCCAATTCATATGCCAACTATTTTTTATTTTAAGCTACAGATATAGAAAACGTAATTATACGTGTGAATAATTGTTTATTTTTATGGTATTCTCTTCACTACACGAAATAATTTAACAAGCAAAAAATGTTTCGTGGCGTTCAGCAACTGTTTAACCTTTAACAACAAGCAAAGCAATTACAACTATGTACAATCCATAACACAATACTTAGGTAAATATCACCATAAAAAATAGAAGTTTCAGAATAGGTGGGGAGAAATCACATGATTAATGTAAAAATGTTTGCTCTCTATACGAATTCTTCAGTCTACTACATGTGTAAATGCGGTGTAATGTTATGTCCTGAACATTAAATTCAACTTTTTACTTATGATTGTGGCTGAACCTCTTGTTTGGTGAAAAATCTTTTAAAATCTCAAATTTTATATAAAGCTCATTTAAAAATATTAAAATTTTTTTCACCTCAATGAACACCCAAACTCCATTTCCAAACATTCCGACACACCCCATTTATAGAAGAAGCCTCAATACGTACAACTCAAATGGAAAGCCACAACGTGAAATTGAAGTAAATCAAGTTATCTAGAAACATGCAACCTATTAATAAAGAATTCGCGTGCGTTTACCAATTTAACAAGTTTGATATGGCCGAAATTTGTTATTGATGTTGTACGAATTAAAAGTTGTTTCAACTTAATGTATTAACAAACAATAAAACCATACCAAAGCAATGCATCGCACCACTCTTCGCAACAAATCGAATCAAGCTGCCAAACACCACCAACTCCAATACCTCCCCAGCAAATTCAATACAAAGCTTTAATTCAGTGGGGGATATAGGAGAACACGGTGAAAGGTTTTATGAGAACAACAAAATTTCCCATTTTGTATGGTGTGAGAGTTAAAGTAGTGGGAGACAATGGGCAAACTGACGCACACACACAGGTTTAGTTAAAGCTGTTGGCAAAATATTTGTATTGTTATCACCAGAGTGAAAAGAGAAATAGGAAAACAAATGTGTTTGGGAGCAGCAACAACTTCATTAGTGATTCTCAAACAACATTAACGAAATCAAATATCCTCAGCAATAACATTATTATCATTTTCATAAGGATAAGCATAAAATAATGGTAGAAGACCACACTGTTTGGGGTCGCGATATTAAACAGTCTTTGGCATTTTTGGATCCTTAAATTAAAGAGACTTTTATTGGTGTTTTAACTTTAGGTCCGACCACCACTAAGCTGACACCATTAAAATCAATCTCCCGGAAGGAGACAAGTCGATAGGGATAAGAAGGAGGATAAAGCCTTTAATTGATATTTACATTTTAAATAATGAAAATTAAAACATTGAGTCGAAAAATTGTAGTAGATTATTATTAGCGCTTATGAGCCATGCATTCACACTTCACAGGCGAATCTTCTATAAGGAATATAGAACATTCCTTTTAGGAAGTACACAGTGAACCATCAAAAGAAATGTAGATTAATATTTAACAATTATTAACAAAATTGTTTTAGCGAAAGGCCGATATGATAAAAAAAGTAAATATTTTGTTATCCAAATTTTTGTATTTTTGAAAAACAAAAAATCATAAAGCTAAATTTGTTAAAAATGTTACTTCACGGTATACATATTGGCTTTTTTCAATTAAAATTTTCTATTGAATTTTAAAAAAATTTCAGTCTATACATTGTAATTTATTTAAACGATTTTTAAATGAAAACAAAAAAATTAATAAGAAAACTTATTAGATGAATTAAATTCTTAATTGCGTTAGGTGAATCTTAATTCTAATGATTTCGTGTGGCTTGAATCGACATTTAATAAAACGAATTCATCTGTTTCAATTAATATTTCGTGATTTGAGGAGAAAAAATATCTAAGAAAATATCTGTAGTATTTCAAATTTGAGTGAAATTTTATGATTCTCTTTTGTATAACCTTTTCCTATTTTTTAAGTTCATTTAACTGAAAGTACAAACAAAAAAATATTTAACAGTGACGAAAGCTTTGCCATTTAGTGGAGAACTTTTGACAAACCCATAACGCATGACCTAAAATAAAGTTGAATTCGATTTTATAATAGTGTAGCAGTAATTTGACAAGAGCCGGTATGGGCACTGAATAACATTGCCGCGACTTGCAGACAACGATCATGGGTTCAATCCCAACCGACTAAAGTCCAAGAGAATTTTTTTCTGCGGTGGACTATAACCTATAGCAGTAATGGGGATGACAATTTCAAAGTTTCTCCGGAGTGGTCTCGGCGTAATGTTGGGGCCTCGGCTTATAAAGAACGATGTTACTTGCACTGCAAGGAAACATAACAAAACCTGGAAAAAAAAGCTGTTGCCAAAAAAGTAATTGAAATTGTTCTTTTTGGATCCGGACAGTGGGTACCAAATTGACGCAGAAGCGGATGAGTTTAACATGGGCTTGTCATAATGACGGAAGTCCTCCCATTTCAACAGCCCGTTGCACTGAAATTTGCATCACTTCTTTAGGTGTAAAGCGAATTTCAATGTTTTTGGAGTAAATTAAAAAATTCTGTGCATATTTTGTCAAATAAACTAATTTTTTATATAATTTTTAATGAATTCTAACTCTTGTTGGAAACTGTTTGACCTCAACTATTTTCAAATTCAAAGCAAATTTTTTCGATTGGATTTCTACATTTTTTTCGACAAAATTTAAATTGATTTATGCACCGCATTTTGGAGTTGCTTTGTTCTTTTTTTAACCTATTTAAGAAACAAAAAGTTAAAATTATACATTAAAGTATGAAAAAACGAAGTTATAAAAAATTTAAATCCAAAGAACTTGTCCTGGGTAGTTAAAAATAAAGAAGCATCATTGGGAGTGCATTTCTGGAATGCTTTTAAATTGTGCCTTTGGAAGAACTTCAAATTTTTTTTTTGCTGGAAAGTAATTTCATCAGAAAAGAAAATTATTGGACATAGAAAGAAAATATTGGACATTAAATTTGCTTTAACTATTTTGAAGTTAAACAAATGGAATTCAAAAATATGCAAAAATGCCCTTTAGTTGCCAATAACAAAGATCATCGATGGGGCGGCTTTCCTCTCATCGAATACTTTTCGCGGATGGCATAAGTAATTTTTTTGTTTGGCATTTTTTTGTGTTGCACGTGTGTTGTTATAATTTGTGCTTTCACCAATAAAAGTCTCTTTAATTTAAGGATCCAAAAATGCCAAAGACTGTTTAATATCGCGACCCCAAACAGTGTGGTCTTCTACCATTATTTTATGCTTATCCTTATGAAAATGATAATAATGTTATTGCTGAGGATATTGATTTCGTTAATGTTGTTTGAGAATCACTAATGAAGTTGTTGCTGCTCCCAAACACATTTGTTTTCCTATTTCTCTTTTCACTCTGGTGAATAACAATACAAATATTTTGCCAACAGCTTTATAAGAGACAGACGTAAACCTGTGTGTGTGCGTCAGTTTGCCCATTGTCTCCCACTACTTTAACTCTCACACCATACAAAATGGGAAATTTGTTGTTCTCATAAAACCTTTCACCGTGTTCTCCTATATCCCCCACTGAATTAAAGCTTTGTATTGAATTTGCTGGGGGAGGTATTGGAGTTGGTGGTGTTTGGCAGCTTGATTCGATTTGTTGCGAAGAGTGGTGCGATGCATTGCTTTGGTATGGTTTTATTGTTTGTTAATACATTAAGTTGAAACAACTTTTAATTCGTACAACATCAATAACAAATTTCGGCCATATCAACTTGTTAAATTGGTAAACGCACGCGAATTCTTTATTAATAGGTTGCATGTTTCTAGATAACTTGATTTACTTCAATTTCACGTTGTGGCTTTCCATTTGAGTTGTACGTTCATGAGGCTTCTTCTATAAATGGGGTGTGTCGGAATGTTTGGAAATGGAGTTTGGGTGTTCATTGAGGTGAAAAAAATTTTAATATTTTTAAATGAGCTTTATATAAAATTTGAGATTTTGAGAGATTTTTCACAAACAAGAGGTTCAGCACACCATATGTAAAAAATTGTATGATTATGTTCAGGGACACTTAACATTACACCGCGCTAATTGTACAAGGATGTAGTAGAGAGATTCTATAGAAGCAAACATTTTTTATTAATCATGTGATTTCTCCTCCACCCTATTCTGAAACTTCTATTTTTATGGTATATTTACCTAAGTATTGTGTTATGGATTGTACATATTGATTGTTTGCTTGTTGTTAAAGGTTAAACAGTTGTGAACGCACGAAACATTTTTTTGTTGTTAAATATTCGTGTAGTGAAGAGAATACCATAAAAATAAATTTATTCACACGTATAATTACGTTTCTATATCTGTAGGCATTAAATAAAAATAGTTGGCATATGAATTGGTAAATAAATCAAGCAAACATTGCCATAATTACCCAGCAAAAAAATTTGGAAGCTCTTCTCAAGGCACGGGCGTGATTCTTTTTGAGTCGGTTAGGTATTTTCACTGCAGTTAGTATTTGAGCATCATCGGGATTTTCACAGGACAGATTCAGCGCTCATAAGAGAAAGTAGCCTCAGCTATCGCGGTTTGACATTTCATCCATGATCCATAGCCGGGGATACGATTCTGCCACAAACGGTCGACATTTTCGTGAAGGGCCTTCATAGAAAATGGTTGCGGCAGAAGGAATTCCCGCTCTCTTTTCATCGACAAAATTTGTTCAGCGATGTGAGGCTCATTTCTCTGGCGGATTGATCATGGCTAGACGTAAATAAGCAAAATCTGCCGCAATCTTGGGCGAGTTGACGAAGGACACCAGAAGCGTTCCCACAGCAACTGCCCCTATGCATCCCGAAACAATGGTCGCAGTACTTGGCTCCGGGGTGTCCCTTACGCTTCGGTGGAAGTATCGACTTGGACCGGGTACCCCACTTAATTTTTCTATCAAACGATTGCTGTTGGAGCGCGAACGTTACGTGTCGAATGGCGGATCGCGTCTATCCCTTTCCGATTGCTAACAAACTGTTTTGGTTGCCAAAAATGGCAAAATAAAACTGAACTGGTTGACATGTGGTTTCACAAGGATCGGCCGCTACATGCCACACAGGCTCGCGCAGACTTCTGATGCGACCCATTTTTGAGGGAACAAACTTCGTGCGAGAACGCAGAGATTTCATCTCAAGAAAGTGGACCGAAAGGTAAGTTTGTGCACCAGAGAAATCATGCGATTTGACGCCTTTAGGACTATTTTTTGTCCTACGTCCAAGTCTAAGAGTTACCAGAAACTAACCTGCAGCAAAAACTATTCAGTCTTTGGAAGGACAGACATTTCCGAAGAGAAATTTCGCGGCCCTCCCGCTTATTGCCGGGCTTATGTCAAATGCTTTCGAAAAAAAGTTGCCCAAAATTGGCTACTTTCGAACTGGTAACCACCAAGACAGACGCAAGCCGCAGCAAAGCAGATTTAAATGAATTATCTTCAAACACGTAAATTGTCGATGGACCAAAGGTCTAAGCGTTTTCAAATAAAGGAAACGATGAGATTTTATGCAGTTTTTTTTTTTAAAACGAAGTCTATTCAGAGCTGTCCTTAGACAAATCACCCTTATTACAAAAGATGAATCACTAAATTTCACTCGAATTGATATAGCGACATTTTTCTTCAACGATCATTTTTTCTCCTCAGATCCGCGAGAATTAATTTTATTAAACACATGAATTCTGGTTTTATTGTGTAAGTTTAATGTCCTTCAGCTTCCAGCACCAAATCAACTAGAATCTTAATCACTGAACGTCAGATTAAAGAATTTAATTTCGCAGTTCTACATTCAATTCTTCTTTTTGATTGACATTTTTGTTCTCATGTAAAAATTCGGGTCTAAATAAAACTTACAATGGTATACAACTTTCAATATTTCTACGCAATTTCATCAGCGTGTAGACAGATTTTATGATTGAAAAAATGCAATATGTATACCGTGCGAGAGCAACATTTAAAATTTAGCTTTTTGATTTTCTGTTTTCTTCAAGCAATACAAAATTTGTTCGAGAACACATATCTTACTTTTTTTTTTACTCATATCGGGGCTCTTCGGTAAAACAATTTTAGTAAAGTAATTTGGTAAAAATTCTACAGTCGACTCCGCTTGGCTAGGCGCGATACTGTCCCGCTTTACGTGGACACAACACCTCGCGTGCGGATAACTGAAAATCCGATGCGCATTCTCCCACAGTTTGTCTCTTGTTCTGGTCCGATTTCATATTAAAATTTACTCCGCCTTTCTAGGCCAATACGTCCCGCTAACTGAAAAAATCGGGCATTACTGAACAAAGTTTTTTCGTCTTCATAATGAGTTTTCGCCTCACATTCAGTATACTCTCTTTACTGAATAAATGCCCACATTTCTTCGCTACGTAGACGAGAGTACATTTGCTTTTCCTATTAAGAACCATTTCCAGCGTGCATATCTATATCTCATTATATACAGGTTTCTTAAAGCACGTGCGACATCATCACACAAATAGATTTTATTTGAACTTTCCAATGATTCTTCACAACAACCTGTACGTCAATATCAAACAACCTCGTTCCCTCGTAACTCTCCTCATTATTGCATGTTTTATTAAGACATAGTCACATAAGTCTCGGCTGATGTAACTGAGAATTCGGAGCGGATGTTTTTTTTCAAGTTGTACCGAGTCCGCTTTTACTGAAACTTTTCTATATCTCTGAACGGTTCTGCATTACTGGGCAAGTTTTTTTTCAGTTATCCGTAGTCCCGCGTTTCTTAGCCAAAAACTTCGGTATATTACTGAAAATTTATACTATCGCCCCCGCCCTGCATTTTAAGCGCTCATGTAAATCCTACACGTCTAACCTATACAGCCTTCTCACTGCGCGGTGGATCTACTTCTACAAGTTATACATATTCGCTTGGCTGCTTTATAGAGATTCCCTAGTGACAGTGTCGAATGCGCATTGGCTCGATAAGTCGTAATAAATAACTCTACGTACAATTTTTCCGACTCAATGTTTTCAATTTTCATTCTTCATTTAAAAATCGGAAATATCAATTAAAAGGCTTTATCCTCCTTCTTATCCTATCGACTTGTCTCACTTATCGCGAGATTATGTTTAATCGGTTGTCAGGGCATTAGTGGTGGTCGACCTCACAAAGTTAAAGTAACACCAATAAAGTCCTCATTTAATTAAGGATTCCAAAATGCAAAGACTGCTTTAACTATTCGCGACCCCAAACAGCCTGTGGTCTTCTCTAACCATTATTTTATGCTTATCCTTATGGAACAATGATAATAATTGTTATTGGCTGTAGATATTGATTTCGTTAATGTCCGTTCGAGAAACTTCACTATATCAAGTTGTTGGCTGCTCCCCAAATCCACATTTCGTTTTCCCCCTATTTCTCCTTTTCACTCTGGCGTGGAAATTAATCAATCAAATATTTTGCCAACGCTTTTAACCCCCGCTGTAAACCCCTGTAGCGCCGTGTGTGCCGTCAGTTTGCCCATTGTCTCCCACTACTTTAACTCTTCACACCATCACAAAATGGGAAATTTGGTTGTATCTCATAAAACCTTTCACCGTGTTTCTCCTATATCCCCACTAACTCAAAGCTTTGTATTGAATTTTGCTGGGGAGGTATTGGACGTTTGGTGGTGTTGGCAGCTTGATTCGATTTCTGTTGCGCAAGAGCTTGGTGCGTCGATGCATTGCTTTGGACTATGTGTTTTATTGATTTTTTCAATACATTAAGTTGAATACAACTTTTAATTTCGTACAACATCAATAACATAATTTCTGGCCCATAATCAACTTGTTAAATGGTAAACGCACGCGTAGATGCTTGTCATTACATATGGCTGTTGCTGCATTCGCTTTCTAGATAACGTTGATTTACTCTCCAATTTCCACGTTTGTGGCTTTCCATTTGAGTTTACGTTCATGAGGCTTCTTTCTATGAAAATGGGGTGTGTCGCGAATGTTGGAAATGTGTGATGTTGTTGGGTGCTTCATGAGCGTGAAAGCAAATTGTTAATATTTTTAAATGGAGCTTTATATAAAATTTGAGGATTTTGAGAGACTTTCGACATAAACAAGAGGTTCAGCACACCATATTGTCTAAAAAATTGTATGATTATGTTCAGGGACACTTAACATTACACCGCGCTAATTGTACAAGGATGTAGTAGAGAGATTCTATAGAGAGCACAACATTTTTTATTTAATCATCGTGATTTCTCTCCACCCATATTCTAAACTTCACTATTCTTTATGTTATATTTACCGTAAGTATTGGTGGTTCATGGTTGTACATCATGATCATTGTTTGCTTGTGTAAAGGCTTAAACAGTATGTCAACGCAACGAAACATCTTCTTTTTGTTGTTAAATTCGTTCGGAGACGGGTCCCCCGGTTCCGTCCGACTGCTTGCGCTACACTCTTCCTTCGACCTGTTATGGGTGAACGTAATGAAATACCATAATAACAATAAATTATTCCACACCGTCTCGTCTCATCACATTACACGCTTCCCTCTCTATCATCGGCAGCAACAACTACAAACAATAGCTGCTGCTTAACGCCAACTCGAACTTGTCGTCGGCGGGGCTCAAATATCAATAAAGAAACACTTGCCGCGCAGTAATTACCCGAGACCAAGAAGACGCAATGTTTTGCATCCGAAGGCTCTCTCCGTCAACTAACAGCTGTGCACCAACCTTTAAATAGAACTTTCCGAAAGAAGGTCACATGCTCCGAAACGATGTTCTTTGATTTTAACTGTAGAGGTAAACCAGTCTCAATGGTTGAGCCGCTCCAAATTTCTTCCTCTTTTAGTACTCGGCGTTTTTCAGTATCTCTTAATGCTAGGAAATTTATTCTGTTTTTTCCCTACTTGGGTGTTTAGCATACGCCATCAGGTTTGACATAAAACTCGTCACAGAGGTAATTCTCCGACCAGACGCGACCTTCAATAACTCAATTGGAATACAGATATTTCTTAAACCTTTAGCCGAAAAAGATGTGTAAATCCTTTGCAGACAGTAAAAAATTGCGAATTTTTGAAAATAGCTTCCTTGTTCACAAACGTTGCCAGACCAAGCGGTATGCAATACCATTAAAAATTCATAAAAAATTGTAAAATTATTTATGCTGTTCAAAATATCACAAAACTTCTTAATGTCAGATCCTTAAAACACACGAATTCCCCCTCGACAGCTTTAAGAGTTGACGCGACATTCAGGCTGCAGGCGGCTGTTGGACAAAGCCCGGTGTTAAGACTTTCCATCGCTTCTGTGGTCAATTTTGGCACCACTTCCGGATCAAAAAAGAACATTTTCACTATTTTTTCGCGCGACGTTTTTTTACGTTTGGGTTTTATAGCAGACACATTCAGAGATGGTCTGTGTGACGTTATTTTAGGGCTTTACGACTGTCCGTGAAAAATTTTCCCCAAAAACAAGAGTTGATGCCACCAGAAGGGGAACAACGTAGGTTAATTTTAGCTAAAAATTGTAACATAAACGTATTACAAACCGCCGTTGCACCCAAAAAATCGCTAACTATTTGTCGGAAAATTGATTTAGACGGCAATTTTTTCAGCTTGAAAAGTCGAGGTACTTAAGCAGTGCGTTGCAAAAAAACTGCATTCTTGCTTAAGCTCTTATATTTTGGAAAGACCTTATTAAACAGCTTTGTAGCGGTTTTTAGCCGTGATTTGATTCTCCGGACATGTTTTTACTGAAATATGGACAAAACTTTATTTTTATGTTATCCAGACTTACTGCCATTTGAATAAGGTTCTTTCTACATATTTAAAAGCTTATTCGTCAAATATTAAACAATGATTCCGCCACGCTTTATGGGCCAATCTGTTAGCAAATACAGTTCCTTCATTTGTAAGATTTTGTTGCGACACGTTGATGTTTTATGGTTATTTTACCTATTCTCTAGTTAAAGAAGTGGGATGTTAAGTTATCGT